>JARACY010000171.1:0-128218 GCA_029255725.1 Scrobipalpa atriplicella
TCCGAAACCAGTGTCAAAGCAACAATAGAGTCGGAGTAACAACGGGAATCGTTCGTTCCACTAATTAATCACGCCTCTCCCCCTTAGAGGGAAGGCAGAGAGCAGAACAGTCCTCCAATCAGAAACCAGTGTCAGTGTCAAAGCAACAATACAGTCGGAGTAACAACGGGAATCGTTCGTTCCACTAATTAGTCACGCCTCTCCCCCTTAGAGGGAAGGCAGAGCAAAACAGTCCTCCAATCTGAAACCATTGTCAGTGTCAAAGCAACAATACTAGAGTCGGGGTAACAATGGGAATCGTTCGTTCTCATTTGTTCAACTAATTAGTACAGTCGGTAGTGCTCTTACAAATAAACTACCAAAAAAACTCGTTAGCGGACAAAGCCTTTTTAGGATTCCGTAGTTAAAGTATTTTCTTCCATGCTGGACTGGGAGTGATAGAGAAACATAGAATGTGCCAGCTGCATCTCCTCTCGGGCATGCTGTAAAAACCAGCTGAGGGATTCGAGGGTTTCAATATATTGTAATTTAGGCGATGGGCTGACAACCTGTCACTACAGCAATATACCTACAGATCTATCTTAAACAACCCTCAAAACTCGTCAGACGTGTCGTTGTGTTCGGGTCGTTGACGCTCTGCCTACCCCATTAGGGATAAAGGCGTGATTTATGTATGTATGTCTCTTACACCCGGTATGGGTATAACACAGACAGGGATAATGGCAACAGAGTCACATAGCAGGTATTATTAAACTATTTAAACTTAACTGAGACATGCTAAAAAACAAACAGTCACTCACTTTTTCAAATAAACGTATAATTATTAATAGTACAGAACCCTATACATAAAAGGCTGGGCATCTCTTGACTCCTTTTCTTGTCGCCTTAACCATTCTTTGTAGTACGAATCCATGGGATTAAAGAGAGACTGACAAACAGTTAAAAGTCGATATTTTTTTAACAGAAAAAAATTCTTTGTACGTAGACATTTGCCTGTCCTATTTAATTAACCTGTGAACTTTGGGCACAGAATATAACGGGTGTAAGGGACAGCGTACCAGAAACTGATAGGGTTGTTCAGTCAACAAAACTGAACAACTTTCAATATAACAACTTTAAATATAACTGCAACTCGGTGTCTCAGCAAAGCTAATGCAAAAGTTGGAAATGAAAATTAAAGACTACTACTTCTCCTATTGGGTGATTTTCCACTGGACATGCACGGCAACGGCAACGCCACGGTATCGTCGACGATACCGTGGAAGAGATAATATATGAAAATTATTTTAATTTTAACTTGCACAGCATTGATATGTTACCTTTACTATTTGTCCATGCCTTTTGTATACCTTTTTGACCATGGACACTGACTGGCTGACTAGGACTCTATGACTTTACGACTTGACAGAGACAGAACAGTCAGGGTTGTTGATGACAATAAAAAAGAGACAGTCTGAAGCCAAGACCGTGGTTTTTATTTTTTCAAATCCCTCCAGTACCATTACGGTATCTATGCTGGTAACCGGCGGCCTGCCAAACTGCATAATATGTTTTGTATACGTACGTAGCTTGCGCGTTTGTGTGTACGTGTGGGGTGGGCGATATCATCGACGATATTACCGTGTCAGTGGAAAAACAGAGCCACGATATCGTGACGTTATCATCTTCTTCTGTCGTATGGATATCAAGTCGATCGACCCGATGAATCTGGTGTCATAGTTTTTTTAAACCGCCTAATAGCACAGCTAATAGGCCTCTGACATGGTTTGTGTAACGACCACTATCAATGACAGCGACCGGGACCGACGGCTTAACGTGCCCTCCGAAGCACGGAATCCTTTTTCTTCTCGGACAATCAGGTGATTCAGCCTGCAATATCCTAACAAAACTTGGGAAAATCTCACAAAGTGATAAATTAACAAATATCAACTTTGTGTTCCCCCCCTGGGAATCGAACCCAAGACCTCCGGATCGAGAGCCCATGGCTCAGACCACTAGACCACGGAGGCAGTTAAGTTAAGTTACGATATTAATGAATCGTGCCGTTCCCGTGCAGTCTAGTGGAAAAACACCTATTTACGTGGTAGAGTGGTATTCAGAAGCTAACTTCAGTTACTTCATAAAACTACATCAAAGAACTACTTTCTTGTAGCTAGTTGCTTACACAGTTCATCAAAGTTATCTTAGTTCTTTGGCTTCTGTTTTTTATGAACTCTCACTATCTTACATAGTCCAGTAGTTTGAACCTTGGGCTCTCGATCCGATTGTTGTAAGTTCAATTCCCGACGAGGGACAATGAGATTGAACCGTCGTATTTAGTTTGGTCGGCAGTTTGATCCATGTTGTCGGAGAAGTATTTAGTAAATAATCTTTTCCGCGTCCGTTTTTTTTTGCCGTAACATCAGAGTAGATACTCAAGCACTAAAAACGAAACCCGCGCAGATGATTAATCTCAATAAGATTGGCCGCGGTCACCAAAAAACGGTAGAGAGGAGCTGAAATATTTTTATTTTACAAGAAATTTTCATGCTCTTGCATATCTAGAATTAGCAAAAATAAATAAAATCTGCTCAAAATTTACTTGACTGTACTGCGACACAAAACTTTTGAAACGGAACTAAAACTATTTCAACTGGCATCACCTAGGCCCGTATTTATAATCAGCTCTCTAGAGTGACAGCGGGTTTGAGTTCGTATCAGAAATGTCATTCCAGTACAAAATTACCTGTCAAATCCGCACTCAATATTGCTCTCAATCTTGAGATCGCTTTATAAATACGAGCCTTAATAATTTTTCATACAAAATAATCAATGTGTTGCAATATTAAAACTGCCTGGGTGAAGAAAGTAAAAGTGGCGCCCCATTTTTGACAAAAGTTTTGTGTCACAGTGTAAGTTGAACAATATCTCAAACTCCAAAAGATATCTTCTCGTTTTCAATAAGACGTTGAGGGTATTCATACAGCCGACACGTTCTTGACACTTTATGAATCTTACTGTACGAACGACGAGTTGAGATTTCTATACATTTTATGCAATGCTTTATTATTGAATGACGCACAAGTGTAACATTTTGTAGGTAGAAGTCAAATTATCCGTAAAACCTACAAGTTAACAAGACAGTTTAATTAAATCAAAGTTAATAAAAAAATAAACTTATTTCGTCCTACAGGAAAATATTATAAAATATTTTTATTGTGACTTCGGCTGACAGGGATGAATGAAAGAAAACGTACTGCGCTGACCCTATATAAATGGGATAAGGGCAATCGAATGATATTGTGAATTCTCAAAAGACAACTGAAACAGTTTTGAAGAGCACCAACCTTGAGAAGCAACAAGGTAGTTTATTTAACCACTTGACAAAAAAAACGCGTTATTCGCCTGCCTGACCGATAAATTGTTTATTGCTTGAAAGGTGTATAAAAATTACATCCCAAAGACCGTACTTTACAAACTTGAATGGAGCATATCGAGCAAACGACTCACAATAACGAAATTGTTGAATAAGTTCTATTCAGATGGAGGTTTCTAGAAATTAATCATATTTTTACATCGAAGGCATTGTAAAGTCCCCTTTTCAAAAGGAAGATTAAAAAGTTATCTGAATTCTATGACTACTTAAGAACAGGCTAATGCTAAGTATCAACTTAAAACACCTTTTTAAACTTTTGTCAAAGACTCGCTTTGTGCACATTATCATGTCACTAGTTCCACTGAATATATAATTTATTTTGCGACCGGTTTCGTCACTTCATCATAAGGCAGACATTATCATGTTTTAAATCGGATTTCAAATTAAATGTTTCGGTTATACTTTCAAAACAATTTTTATTAGTATTCCGCCCCACAATTTTACCTGCGATTAAATGAGTTTCCCCGTGGGAATTAGTTATTTAACCTCAGTAATGTCCGTCTTCAGCTACCATCTATCATTCTGCCAAATTTTATCAAAATCTGTTCATCCGTTTAGATGTGAAGAAAAGACAAAGTAAGTAGCATAAATTTATATAAGTAGTATGTATTTGTTGTTGTATAAAAGTTTTCTGTTAGAAAACAAATCTTTATTACTTATGCGTCACTTTTCCCCATATCACGAAATCATAATTAATCATCCTTATTATACTCATAGTGTAATAGAACGAGTAGTTTTATTATAACAAGGTCTCTCCTTGGCCTCTTTCCTCTTTTTATTGAGTTCCTATGGAAATATTTCTGTTGTACTAGATTTCATTAAAGTTGCTTTGTTTTGCTTGAAGATTTTTTTCGTGCTGAACTATTAAAAGTGATATACGGGGTGTAAAGGACAGCGTACCATAATATAAGGGTATTGCTCAGTGAACGAAACTGAACAACTTTCACAAGGAAATTCTTTCAGGAAATGAAAAAAAATACTTTTCCATACAAATTGTCTGATCGAGGTGGTCATTTAGTATGAGAAAGATTTTTTTTTTCATTTCCTCAAACAATTTCCTGGTGAAAGTTGTTCAGTTTCGTTGACTGAGCAACCCCTATCAGTTTCTGATACGCTAGCCCTTACGCCCGGTATAAACAATGTTCCAGGTGCTTATTTTATCAGGCATACTATAAACCGCAATGGGCTGGCATGTCGGCTACCTAATCTAGGTGATTGAACGAGGGTACTGGTTTTTACACAGAGCGACTGCCATCTGACCTCCGCAACCCAGAAGGGAAACCAGACCCAATCCTAGATTAGGTTACACACAATTGCAAAAAAACGAATAAAGTTGCAGTGCTACGGTGCTACGAAAGCTACGGCGTAGTAGAAACCGTAGCAAAACTTATTGTGCAATTTCATAATGCGATGTAACTATGCCGGGAGTAAAAAAAAATTCTGACCAAACTATAGGGTATGAACTCACCCATCAAACTGAACACCTATCCCCAAAGAACATACGGTCGAAATATAGAAACTGCCTCCGTGGTCTAGTGGTCTGAGCCATGGACTTGCGATCCGGAGGTCCTGGGTTCGATTCCCAGGGGGGGAACACAAAGTTGATATTTGTCAATTTATCACTTTGTGAGGTTTTCCCCAGTTTGGTTAGGACATTGCAGGCTGAATTACCTGATTGTCCGAAAAGAAAAAGGATTCCGTGCTTCGGAGGGCACGCTAAGCCGTCGATCCCGGTCCCTGTCTTTGATAGTGGTCGTTACTGAAACCATGTCAGAGGCCTATAGCTGAGCTACTAGGCGGTTTGAAAACTCTGACACCAGGGTTTATCGGGTCGTTGTTCGACTCGAAAATCCACTCGCTAAGAAGAAGAAGAATATAAAAAAACATAAATATAACATCCTTATGTTTCTTCGGGAATATTGTTCAGTTTCATGGGTACGTACGTATATATCCTAAAGTTTGATCAGCTACTCCCTGTGTACTATTTACCCTGGGTACTGGGAGCGATATCCTTATAAAGGCGAGAGTAAAGGGAGTGGTTATGGTCGTTAGCAGACGACAATTAGTGTCAATTACCTGCCCACTGACCGTGAAGGGAAATTCACTTACGAAATCAGGGCGTCTATTCTACTCGAAAACGCTCGCCTCGCCCCGTCGAGTCGAACGCCGTTCGTCATAAGCTTGATGGGTCCCGTCAAATACAGTGTGAAAGTGAAGCAAGATAAGCGATCATAGACTACTATTAGACTCATAAATAAACCTACTTCCGATTGATAATGTTTAATGCTAAGGTTTAATGAGATTGATTGATTGATGTTTACTCTGAAAATAATTCGACGTAAAAAAATGCCAAGTTTTCGATCATAAGCCTTGAAAAGTAGTAAGTGAATAGGTAAGATAATACATACATACTATCACGTCTGTATCTCTAATGGGGTAGACAGAGTGTTAACGACCCAAACAAAGGTCGTTTCTCGTTCCTCTACGTATGTTTGAGGTTTGTTTAAGATAAATCTGTATATTACAATGACATGTTGTCAGCTTCTTTATTCCCATTATCTGGGGTCGGCTCTCCTTGTCCGTCTTCTATATTCTCAGCCCATCGCCTAAATTACAATATTATATACTTCAGCCCTTGCATGCTTTTATAGCCTGCCCGGGAGGCGATGCAGCTGGCGCATTCTATGTTTTTTTTTAGTATGCAAACTTTACTCTCGGTCCAGCATGGAAAGAAAAACAAGCTTTACGTGCTTTTCCCGAGTTACCAGCGAAGACAAAAATCTTTAATTCCTGGTAGGTACCTAACTAGAAAACGTTGCATCGTAAGGCCTTCACTCTAACACACTGTGCCGCCAGCATATTGTCGCCGGTCATGCCGCCAGCATTATCGCCGCCAGCCTGCCCGCCGGCAAGCCGCCGGCATGCCGTGCGATTCTCGCGCTGAATAGTTTTTAACATAAAACTGCACTTTATGTTAAAAGCAAAATATTTGGCACAGTGCTAGTTACATGACTAATTTTTCGTGTCTTTTATTGTTTAGCTGGGCTCTTAGGCTAACTCACCTCACCAGGTACTCCGAACCTTCGATTATTCAAGTTTTAATAATGTTTCCTTTATCTGCATACAAAACCTGATTCACTTGCTAATTTTCAGCTTTATAGGTTAAGGGGAAGTACCAGTTCTATTTTGATAATCCCTATATGTGTCAGTCGGTGGGTGTCGTTTTCGCCTAACTTGGCATATTCATTTCATGATTCTAGCTTTAGGATCTGCGTTGATGAGTTCGTTAATCATTCAGTAAGATTTTACATTATCGTTCATTATTCTTTCGCTATATCTTTTTAAGTATTGATCCGAGAAGAAAAGTTTGTACCACGTTTTTGTACAAAATTTTATATGCATTTTTTAGGCCTTTGCAAGTTTTTTCATAAAATGCACCATTTTTGATTATGTAAGCGAAAAACTTAAAAGTGGGACCTATTTGGGCCCCCCCGCCTGGTCTTCCAGCCTCCTACATATTGGAACGTTTACTATGTTTTCTGCCTAAGCATAAAGCACTCTGAACATTTTTTTTTGTAGAAATGGTTTAACATATATCTCACGCACTCTACTCCATAGTACTGGAAGCTCCGGGGCTCGAACTATATGTATTTTGATTTTTTACCCAAAAGCTCCAAGACAGATTGATAATGATTGATTGCAAATTTATTTGCACATAAACCCTTATTTTAAAACCTTTAGAACCATGTGACCTCCGGAACCTCCTGTCATTTTATGCTAGTCTATAGTGTCAGCTTAAGTGTCAGTCAGTCAGTCAAGTTAAAAAATTAGATTTTCTGTATATTATTTAGAAATAAACATCTAGAAATCAACTGTCTTCTACACTGTAGACTTTACACAGTTTACCAACGAATCCCAAAATTCTTCAGTCACATAACGCGCAACGAGAACTCCCCATAGAACTGCTGGTGGTGCAGGCAAAAGTGGAGGGGAAAATGCCTCGCAGCCGATCATCAACTAGATGGACGGATCAGATAAAATCTGTGATCAAGAATACCATTACCGAATGTTCGCACGAAGCCAGTAATAGGACTAGATGCCAATGCATCGTTAGACAGGCTACACAGAATCCTGCCAATTCCTGGCCACGACCACTCTGCCAAGAGTAAAAGACTAAGAAGAAGAAACAGAGAAATCCAACATACAGACAATTTCGATGTGCGAACATTTCCATGAAACTCATCCCACCGCATAATAATCAGCGGTAGTTTATTTTAGGGCACAGACTTCCGCCCCATTTTAGGAAGCAGGAGTCTCTGCTGATCAAAGCAAACTAGTACTCCGACCCTTGCATTATCCTTTTTATCGACGTCCCCAAATCGGCCCAAAAATCTAAGGGGAACCAAATATCTGTAACTATTATATTTAGAGCAGATTTGCACATTGAGCACGGCCTCGGAGAGAATAATTGTGATAGTTAAGTGTACGTACGTGTACTAACAGCTTAATTGTAGTGCGTGCGAGTGAAAATTATATTTTTCTTGCAATAAATGATCAAAATATTTTCAGTTTTATTTTATTATCATTAAATCCATAACGTTGATTTAGTTTCACCTGGACACTAATACATAATTTACCACTGGTTAGTGTGATTAACATAAATAATTCACTCAAACAATGATTGGCTGACCAAATTTGAGGATGTGATGTGAATCAACTCAACGTAGCTACTCATGAAACTGAACAACTTTCCCCAGAGAACATACATAGGTCCAAATATGCAAACAATAGGTCATTACCCCAAAACTTAGAACCCCTGACATCATTTGTAGCCAAATATGTTTTAAAGTTGTTCAGTTTCGTAATAAAATAGAAAATCTATAAAATCCGATGAATATCGGTGTAATAAATTATATTTAAAAAGCAGTAATTTAATTTTATTACATTCACATCATTTCGTGTTAGCAAACGAGACCAAACCGACGGATTACCGTGCCCTCCGAAGCACAGATTTATCTTTTTTGGCAGGCGTTAGGTGATTCAGCCTGTATTGTCTTAACTAAGTACTCAAGGGTCAGCCTTACATGATAATGATATATCACAACTTCTTTTTTAACGTTCAAAAATGTGTTATTTACAACATGGGATATTTACAAAAATGACTCAATTAAAACTAATTAAAGGTAATAAATGGCCTCCAGAGCGTCCTGCTGTGGCATGGTGCCAGCACGCTGGCAGCTTTCTGCGATTTCTTGATCAGGGGCAAGAGGTTCAGACTCTGACCATTAGACAGACCAGTGGTGACAGAAGAGTTGACGGTGGATCGGGGTACAGCAAATAATTTTGCGTCAAATACCAGATTAGAATAGCATCTCTCCATCTCTTCCCGCGGATGCCGTAAAGGCCAACAGTTAAATTTATGAAATGGATCTGGACAGCAGCAACCCACCTGCCAAGCGTGGCGAGAAAGGCAATTATCCTCCAACAAGAGGAGGCCCATGTCCTGAAATGGACTTATAGTGGCTCATATTAAAAAATAAAATAAAATAAAAAATATTTGTTTGATGATATTTGGCGCCTAATTCTAGTTGGGAGGGTGGTGTTTTTCATTATGTTATTAATCATACATAATGTGCCTACTAAGTAGTTGTGTAAAAGCTAAACCATTTTGCAAGTGGGCGTTGCTTCTAAACCACTTTGTGTTAAGTGGTGTATTTTTCCCATAATATCAATGATAACCTATAGATTATATATTATAGGAAAAATATAGTAATAATAATACTTTTAATTCATAATTATGACCCATTCGCCTTTGCGACGGCACCTAATTTCGTGTAAAAGCTAGAGAATTTTGCAAGTGGGCGTAGCGTGTAAACCACTTTGTGTAAAGTGGTGCATTTTACCCATAATATCAATGATAACCTATAGATGATATATGATAGAAGAAATAAAGTAATAATAATACTTTTAATACATAATTTTGACCCATTCGCCTTTGCGACGGCACCTAATTTCGTGTAAAAGCTAGAGAATTTTGCAAGTGGGCGTAGCGTCTAAGCCACTTTGTATAAAGTGGTGCATTTTACCCATAATATCAATGATAACCTATAGATGATATATGATAGAAGAAATAAAGTAATAATAATACTTTTAATACATAATTTTGACCCATTCGCCTTTGCAAAGGCACCTAATTGTCGCCTGGCTCGTTGTCGAATGCTTGTCGAAAATAAAGGTAAATAATACAATTTTGGGTTGTCAAATTATCACCAAATTACCGATATCATAGACAAAAAACGAATTTAATAAAAAATAAATTGTAGAAAGGAACAAAAAATCACAGTTTGATACGGTTCTCAATGAACGTGGGCGGAGGCGCAGCAGTACAAGGAGAACTATCAAATCAATGTCAAATCTAAAGGTGGCAGCGTAAGTTCCTTTTTTCACCACGCGAATTTAAAGCGTGGTCGTACCTTATCATACGCAACTTGACATCTGTTTGTTTACAAACAAAGCGAAAAATTTGGCAGCGTCGAGTGATGACGTCTTCCATACAAAGTTCTGTCAAAGTCAAGATAAGGCGCTCGACGCGCCAGAGCTGAATAGACCCCCAGCGGTTGACGATATTGTCACGCCGCGCTTATGGGTAAAAAACTTTAAAAGGTAGGGAAACAAACGCGAAAAGGAATGGGAAAAGACAAGGAAAGTTGGGAAAGTTAGGTTAAGACACTGGCACAAAGTTACTCTAATGCCATAACAAAAAAAAAACTTAAGTTTTAACCTTATATAATTTCTTCTAATTTCTTATCTTCAAAATCGTTTCAAAAATTATGTCACAAAATCTCTTTGCTTAAAAAAATCTCATACAATCACAAAAAACGTTGAATGGCTGTTATGGTTCCATGGAGGCATTGGTATAATATGCCTACTATGTACAACAGAACTAATGCAGAAAGAAAAACTTGAAAGTATTTTTTTTTTCTATTTGTCTGGTAAACATGACACGACCAGAGAGAAATCAGGCACAGGACCGACTATTTACATGCCATGCCCATCCGACAGCATGGATCATTATTATTTTAAACCTAACCAAACTAGAAACAACAAAACGAAGTCAATTGTCCCCTGCCGGGAATCGAACCCGAGACCTCCGGTTCGTGAGCCCATGGCTCAGACCACTAGACCACGGAGGTAGTTATAAGTATGATTACTGATACCCCTAACTCCAAACCGCTCATGATCATTACCCTGTAGATGGCTAAACCTCCGAGATAGAAGCGGGATGATAAGGGTTAATTCGCACCGGGAAGCGACGCAACGCAACGCGGCGCGGAGCTGTTTGAAGAAGCATTTTGTTTTATGAAGTGACTGCCTGAGTGGTCCAGTGGTCTGAGCCATGGGCTCTCGATCCGGAGGTCCTGGGTGCGATTCCCAGGGGGAACACAAGGTAGATATTTGTAAATTTATCACTTTGTGAGATTTTCTCAGTTTGGTTAGGACATGCTGAATCACAAGTTCCTGAAAGAATTTCCTGGTGAATGTAAAGTATCAGTTTCTGGTACGCTGTCTCTTACACCCGATATTGTATCACACTCTTGAAAAGTGCGTCCTGTTTCGCGTCGCGTCGCTTCCCGTTGTGAACTAACTCTAAGGGATTCCCGTCGTTAGTGGCGCCATCTGCGTCCAGGCCATTAGTTTCAATAAACTCGTCCGTCTCTGTGGTCTAGTGGTCTAATGCTTGGGCTCCCGATACGGAAGTCGTGTGTTCGAAGTTTATATTATCAATCTCGTTAATTTGTAAGATTGTCCCGCGTTTAGTTAGGGCAGCGCAAGCTGAAACAACAGATTTGATTCAATACATCAGGTGACATCGGAGGACACATTAGGCCTCGCCGAACATTCTGCCACAGACCGCGGCGCTCATAAGTAATCTGTGATTCCGCGCCGAACCTTCGACAGCTTGTTCATACCGGGTGTAAGGGACAGCGTACCACAGTCAACTATACCTACTGAACAACCTTCAACAGGAAATTATTTCAGGAAATGAAAAAAAATTACTATCCCATACAAAATGACTACCTCGAATAGAAAAGTATGTTTTTATTTTCACTGTAAGAATTTCCTGGTGAAAATTGATCAGTTTCGTTGACTGAGCAACTCATCAGAAGATCTCTGGTACGCTGGCTCTTATACCTCGTATTTTGCTAGACTTTTTAATATAAACTGAATCCATAAAAAAAATACGGCCGCTATTTTGAGAAGATCGGAGCGAAGAGAAACATGTTTTTCTTGTTTTGTGAAAAATGATCAAACATTAAATTTTGATTGAGGCATTCCATTTTGCCGCCAAAAATAACTTCCAAGCAATGGTTAGATTATTTTCGAAGGACTGGCTGTTTTATGGTTTCTTCTTCTATACTGGTGGTTTTTTTTTCGAGTCGATAAACCCTGTCAAACTACTTAAACCATGTATACTGGGTGTAAGGGACAGCTTAACGCAATCTTATAGAGGGTGCTCAGTCAACGAAACTGGACATCTTTCACCAGGATTTCTTTTTCAGGAAATGAAAATATATATTGACTTCCCATTACGAAATGACCACCTCGATAATTAAATTTAAGGCCCGTATTGATAATCAGCACTCAAGAGTGACAGCGAGTTTAAGTTCGTATCAGAAATATCATTTCAGTACAAAACGATTGACAGGTCGTTTCCATACTTACTTAATATTGCTGTCAAACTTGAGATCGCTTTATAAATACGAGCCTTAGAGTCGCATTTAAAGACCCGCCATACGATGATAATGATGACCTCGATAATTTGTATGGGATTTTTTTTTTTCATTTCCTGAAAGATTTCCTGGTGAAAACATTACACCCCATATTTGTTTTCTTATGGGAAAACCCATGCACCTTTCAGTGGCTGAAAATAATGAACGTCAAAATTCCTGATGAATCTATTTTCCTCCTGAAAAAGGCGTGAAAATAATTTTCATCTAAAAATACGGTATTTTACAAAAGCAGCGCTGGAGAATAAAAGGTTACAAAAAAATATCTAACAGTACGTAGGTATAATCTAAAATAAATATTATTATTTGTGAGTCTATCTCCTGTTCATTATAACTTTTCTCAATATTGTTTGGAGTTCCTTTGAGACTTTAACAAACCCTAAAAGAGAGAACCGAAACAGAGTCAACATATAGAATATAATATTCTATATTGCATCAAAAACACAGAAAAATTATTACATTTGTTGAAAAGGCGAGCTTATCTCAACAAAAATATCACTTCCAGCCAACCCAAGTGTTGTGAGAGAATAGTACATTGTTGTCGAGGCATGGAAAACCAGCAATTGACGGACGAGTAGGGATTGAAGTCCGAGCCGCAGAATCAAACCCAGGACCTCCGGATCTAGAGCTCATGGCTCAGACCACTAGACCACGGAGGCAGTTTCATCGTAATTAATAACTCTACGGAACACTGATTTTAATACCGTGGCCTCCCAGTTTTTTTCCTCGCTTGGGTTTCACACCCTCCTAACTCTGACAAATTAACGAGTAAAATAAAAAAAGGTTTTTACTTTTCTCGTATTTAATATTTTCTGCCCTTTATGTTCACCAACATTATTTGTCTTGGGTTTTTTCTTGTTTTTGAGTTAAAAAATGTTTTTAATTAAGTTTAAAAACAAACAGGAGTTTTTGTAGTCCTTTCCCCAACTAAGGACCTGTAGCAGAAAAGTTCGCGTACGTACAGATAGAATTTATCCTCTCTTCTGGGGACAAATTCATACATAAATCACGCCTTTATCTCTAATGGGGTAGGCAGAGCGACAACGACCTAAACAAAGGTCGTTCCGCCACGTCTGACAAGTTATGAGGGTTAATTCCTTAGAGCAACGCGGCCTTCCTTTCCGTCCCGGAAGTTATTTCAGTATTGCTGTAGTGACAGGTTGTCAGCCCACGCCTAAATTACAATACACTTAAACCCCCGAATCCGTTAGCTGGTTTTTACAGCATGCCCAGGGGAGATACAGCTGGCACATTCAATGTTTTTTTATCGCTCCCAGTCCAGCAACAAATCAATCCCAAAATATTGAACCCACTACTAACATGTCTACAAAATTATGATATTTCTGCACTTGTGAAGTAAAATATTTGTTCAGTGTGAGGTAAACATTTGCTAATAGAATTACTGCTTCGGTTCTTAGATAACTAAAGTTTCGCGCCGGCTAATTAGATCATCAGAGAAACTGCTAGCTTTAAGAGAGATGTTAATATTAGATCTATAAAGGATGTTAATATTAGATCAAAAACTATTTTATTATTAAAGTTAAGTTAGAATTAGTTAATTCGTTCCTTGTGAATTCATGTAAACACATTTCTACATACATACATACATATATTCACGCTTTAATCACTAATGGGGTAGGCAGAGCGTAAACGACCTAAACAAAGGTCGTTCCGCCATGGCTGACAGTTTTGAGGGTTATTCCAAATTGATCTGTATATTGCTACAGTGACAGGTTGTCAGCCGATCGCCTAAATTACAGTACTGAAAACTTTGAAATATAGCGATACATATTTTAATCTAAAATTTGCCCCCAATATTTGTCTGACATGACGTTTTACGCTCTAACTACCCCGTAAAGAAGAAAGGCGTGACTTTAAGTATATATACTTTCGCAGTTGCTCTTAATTATGAATATAAAACGCGGCGCACGCTTAATATAACTAAAATTTTGGTAAATTAATTTAGTAACGCCACAATCTCAGGTTCCGGGTGTCATTCCGGGTTCCGGGTCCGGTCCGGGGATTCCCCGGGTGTTGGAACGCGGGTGTTGCCGTCGTAAAGTGGAATTACCCTGGAGATATTCAATTCCAGGTATAGTGTAAATGATAAGCAGATGAAGAGATTTTATACACTAGACTAGTACCTGTATTAGTATAAAAAAAAGTAGTGCCTTCCATGCTGGACTGGGAGTGATATAAAAAGTTAAAAATCAGTTGAGGGATTTGAGGGTTTCGGTATTGTAATTTAGGCAATGGGCTGTCATCCTCTCACTTAAGCAATATACAGAATTATCTGGAGTAACCCTCAAAACTTATCAGACCTTTGTTTATTAGGTCGTTTACGCTCTGACTACCCCATTAGGGATAAAGGCGTGATTATATGAATGTATATCAAGTTAATAATATTTTTTTTCGAAATTTCTTGTCCCTTTCTCTTTTAACTTGCACCCTTCACACGCAGGAAAAGTTTCGGTCACCACAGGTGCTTATAATTTTTAACTTTAAAGCTTCAACAAAATGTACAGGAAAACAAAAGTATATCCTCATTTATGCATCACGGAAATGTAGGTAGGTATTTATCTTTGTTATAAACTTATATATACACCATGTTTGTTTAAAATGCCGAGCAATTCTCTAATCTGATCGCCCATCAAAATCATACATATGTTATAGACAAACCTCGAAGCTCCGGCGCTCCTGGGTTTGACTATTCAATTCTCAGGTATGACTCATATGTCTAACCTAACCTAACTTAACCTAGAGTCAGACCTGAGGATTGAATAGTCAAACCCAGGAGTGCCGGAGCTTCGAGGTTTGACTATGACACATATACCATCGTATACTTTGAAATGACTAAGCATGTGCCAATTACAAACACGTGACGAGCCTAATAAAAAAATGTTTTTACTAGTAAAAAAATAATGAAAAGTATACACACACACACACACATACACAATATCACGCCTGTATCCCTAATGGGATAGGCAGAGCGTCAACGATCTAAACAAAGATCGTTCCGCCACGTCTGACAAATTCTGAGGGTTGTTTAAGATAGATCTGTAGGTATATTGATGTAGTGACAGGTTGTCAGCCCATCGCCTAAATAACAATATACTGAAACCCTCGAATCCCTTAGCTGCTTTTTACAGCATGCTCGGGAGGAGATGCAGCTGGCACATTCTATGTTTTTCTATCGCTCCCAGTCCAGCTTGGAAGTATGAAAAGTATATTTAATTATATCCACTCAATTTCACTTGCAAACCTTATTTCGCTTAAAAATCATGTTTATTCAGAGAAAGTAAGACCAATTTAGGCCACAGTTTATGTCACTGCGTTCTGAATTGCAAATTTCTTTTAAAACGAAGAAGAGGGTATATTTTTAACGGTTTTCTTGAAAGCATCTAGTTAACATACTTTGTGCAGGGGCTTAGTGAAAAGTAGAGCAAAACACTTATGTGACTTGCTTTCCGCCCCGCGTTTTCACCCGCGGTTAAATAGCACCCGTGGGAATGAGGTATTTAAAATTAGATTATGTCCATGTGCAGGTTATTCATTCACTATCTATCGTCCTGCTAAAATTTCATAAAAATCGGTATAGCCGTTTAGACGTGAAAGAGTAACAAACAGACAGAGTTTACTTTCGTTATATTATGGATTTTGGATTATGAATATACATACACAATACACATACATAACATAATATTGTCACGCCAGTATTCTTTACCTTTCGTGGTAGGCAGAGCGTCAATAACCTTATAAAGTGAATTTTTGCATGACATGACTGTTTATCAGTAAACTGATAAGAATTCGTTGTGGACTACGGAATGAAATACCTATTTGACGAGTATATAATAATATGTATAAGCACCGCCCTATCAGGTTTTTACCTCCAAAAGCCACGGATTATAAACGTAAGGATATATCAAGTACAACTTCATACAGCTTATTCTAAAAATACGAGAACAGGTGTAGAGCCTATCGGGCATATCCTCACCTGCGCGAATTCGTTATAGGTTTACGTAAAAAGTCATAGAATACAAAATAAGTATTCAAATACTCAAAACAAACAACTTTTTGAACGAGTTCGATGCGATAGGATTATAATAGGTCCGTTTATACTGCCGTCCTTTTCTGTTCGCTCAAGACGGAAATGACGGATATGGTTTTATTTTAGTTACATCAAATCTGGTTTACGCCGAATGTATGATAAAGATAATAAATGAAATTATTTGGCACACTTTTCCACTTGACGGCATTGATTCCCACCGATATCGTCGCCGGCCTGCCAAACTGGTGTCTTCTATTCGTACGAAGCATGCGCGAGTGTGTGTGCGCTGGAGCCGTATTTTTGAACCACTCGAACGCTTTTGGAATTTCGCATGCGAATGTGGCTCTTTCGTATGCGCGTTAGCGTTCGAGTGGTTCAAAAATACGGCTCCTGATTGGAACTAGGTGGACGTTATCTACGACGATATTACCGTCCTAGCGTAAAAACAGAGCCACGGTATCGTTATCATGCCGCTGCCGTTCCGTTGCCGTGCCGTCTAGTCAAAAAACAGACAATGCCGCGAGTTATAGGCTCGTATTTATAAAGCCATCTCAAGATTGAGAGCAATATTGAGTGCGGATTTGACAGGTCAATTTGTATTGGAATGACGTTTCTGATACAAACTCAAACTCGCTGTCACTCTTGAGAGCTGATTATAAATACGGGCCATAAAACGCACGAGTGTAGAACGATCACTTCAGTGTCTAGAACAGAGATTCGGGAGCAATCTTTTACATTACACAAAGAACAGGCGTTCGATTGGTTCCTTTTAACTCCAACTCATGCTCCAAACTTCAAACAAACGTATGTAGTACTTATGTAGTCAAACACTTGACTCACTTCCATACAATCTAGTCACGCACACTTTTATATCCGGTTCCGTGCTGGATCAATAGAAAAACATAGAATGTTCCAGCAACGTAAAAGCCGAAAAACACATGGTGGGATTCGAACCACGACCTGCACAGGAGGCAGTGGCCCTAACCACTACACCATCGGGGTTATCTATCTTATTACTATAAACAGTTTAAATTGTTACAAAAAGGAATACAAACATTATTTTCTTTATACCATTGTTATAGATAGTATGAATTTAGTTTCAGTGCTCAGTGGTGTGTTAAATGAATCAAAAGGAAGCAATATACTTCGATACTATGGTACCTATTGATTGCGTTCTTTATCTAATAAACGAGAACAAGGGAAAGAGACTCAATACAAAATGGGGTGGATGCGAGATACCCTTATTAGGTTATAGGCTTCGATACAAACAAGTATTGGAGTTCAGGATAAAGTAGGGTAGGTTCAGGTATATAATACTGTTATTATTTTCATCTTATCGTTTTTAGCCTTTATATGTTTCAATTGGGAGATAAAAATGAATGGGGTGGTTTCGTTTTGGAGTCTGAAGCAAGTATTCGAATGTATCGATAGATGGCGCTGAAAACCTTAAAAAATCCTGTCATAGAATATTATGGCGACATTGGTTCCACTGCTGGACAGATTTTCTGTTTTGTTATTGTTGTCGATTCTCGCGACACCATTCTAATTCTAGTTTTAAGATAGCGCTGTCAATTTCTAAACTTTGACATTTATGAAAGAGATAGACAACACAAGACTTGATATTACAAATTTGACATAAGGTTGTTAAAATTAAATTAAATAAGAGAGTATGCTCTTTGCTCAATTCTTGAAATTCCATATTTTAAGCATCTTACGTCAGATAAGAAATTTCAAAGTCATGTCAGTTTGTTCTATTTCAGAATTGAGAACGTGACAGCGCTATCTAAAAATTAGAATTAGAATGGTGTAGCGAGAATTGACGCCATTTATTATTTAAATTATAATAATTATTAATAAATAATTTTGATAATTATGTTGCACGTTCTATCTTCTTTTCAATATTTCGATTTACTTTTGATGATCTGCGTTTGTGTTCCCAAAAACGTGTTTAAGAATTTCGCCAGGTTGCATAAGGACCACCATAGCTCAGTTGGTAGAGCGGCGGAACGGTATTCCAACTACGAAGATTCAAATCCTGTCCGTATCCAGATTTTAAATTTCTCATATCGTAAGTATATATTTAGTAAGCATAATAGTGATGGTCAACTATCGACAAATGTAACTATCGATAAAACTATCGTTTTGGCAAACGCCAACACTAGCATAAATGTTTGATGTTACCGCTGCCACTCAGGTATAATTAGTTTCACTAATTTCATCCAAATTGATGTTACGGCGGTTTACCACAATATGGTTTATGCCACAAGGTAACATAATGTGCAGCTTTATACTTTGCAGGGTCAACAGAGCATCAATGGCGTAATAAAATGTATCTGCAGTATGCCCGGGAAGATGAGTTGCTGGAATATTAGACGGCCCGCACAGCCTAGTTGGCAGTATGCCTGCCTGAGAGTCCCGGGTTCGATTCCCGGCCGGGGCAGACATTTCAATGATGAATTTCAATGTCTTTTTCTGGGTCTGGGCGTTTTTTGTGGTTGTTTCTGTGTATGTCCATGGCACCCCGATACAGGGAATCCTAGTGGGGGCCGATGAGTGTGATCGTATTTTTTTTTTTTTATATTTTTTTTTTTAGATATACGAGATTCATGCCAAATGAGATGGATGACTAACTGGGTTGCTCTGTTTTAAAAAACTGAACGGAAAATTTATTTCTGGATATGTTATTTTTTACTTCGCCTTACAAAATGATCAGACATAACAAAATTACCACCCTGTCCAGACATTTTTTAAACATATCATCTTAGATCAAATATAGTCATATCATATCCTACATTTGTATTGGGAAGCCATTTTTTTTTCATTAGGTACCTGGAAGAATTCCTTTATTAAAGTTATTCAGTTTCGTTGACTGAGAAAACCCTTTTCGTGCTGACTAAAAATAACCTATATATTTACATATTCCATACTTCAGAGCGTTCCCCTTTCGGTAACAGCTTGTCAGTATATCACTCTGCTGAAATATTATTTATGCTTCAGTGAATATTTACCGGAAACCGGAAGTTGTGTCGCTTATCGTAACGTATTTGTATGTAACGATGTGCTTGCGTCTCGACCTGGAGGTCCCGGGTTCGATTCCCGATGTGGGATAAAGACGTGTTGTTGTTTCTAGTTTGGTTAGGATATTGCAAGCTGATCCATACTTTCGGAGTTCATATAAATATATATATTTCTCTCTGGTTGTGTCAGTCAATCTGTATCAGCCCATTTGTCGTCATGAAAATGTGATTGCGATCTGCGAGGAGTTTCTGTTCTGTTCTAGGCCTATTTGTAACAAAAAATTTGTTACAAATAGAACAAAAAAAAGCGCGCTCGCTTCGCTCGCGATACGTTTGCCATAAATGTATCCCCACCGTTTCTTCCCTGGGTGGACACCACTGCATCATTTTCATAGTTCTTATACGACCCATGTTTATACGGCCCGCGACCACGTTAATATCGGCAAATCTGGCCCGCAACATTCAAAAGGTTGCCCACCCCTGCGTACACCTTCGGATGGACTGATTAACACGACCAGAGAGATTGACTATTACCCCATCCGACAGCATGAATTATCTTAATTTTCGGAAAGTCATGTGATTAGATCACCCTGCAATGTCTTAACCAAACTAGTAGCAACAACAAGTGTTGTTAACAAAAACACTTGCTGTGGCTACTAGTTTGGTACTAACGTGCTAAGTCGGGAATCGAAGCTATTACCTCCAAATGGGCTAACCCACAAAAAGACAAAAAATAACTTTTTCTGTTTAAAGTATTATGTTGCAAATCAAATAGCGTATTTGTAATACAGTAGGACAGTTTTCCTTATTGGCAAATTCTACCAGGCAACCTTCTGAGGTTGTTTGTTCTGACAAAGTCAATAACCAATAATACAGAACCTTGCAGAAAATACAGGGTGTAAGAAACAGCGTACCAAAAACTGACGGGGGTAACTGAACAAATTTCACCAGGAAATTCTCGTCGGAAATGAAAAACAGATCAGGCTTTCCCATACAAATTGTCTGATGGAGTTGGTCATTTTGTATGGGAAAGTAAAAAAAACATAGCAATTAGATTTTTATTATGAACGGGATTATTACCACGATTATGTTAAAATGATTCGAGGTCGAAATCGCGAGTAGATACCGTGAGTGTAGTGTGTCGTGAGAAACTAGTGAGTGACAATGGTAGAAGTCAAAGTGAACGCAGTCGTCGCGTCCGAAAAAGGGGAAGACCGATATGGTTTCCCTTAGAAGACGTCAACATTCGCATCGCCAGTCTACTCGTGACCATGGAGTTTGAAACAACTCCGAAATATCGAGGTAACAATAAACATAATCGTGGTAATAATCCCGTTCATAACAACAATCTAATTGCAGTGAACAACCGCGAAAGTCTCAAAACTTATAAAAAAAACATATCCTGAAAGAATTTCCTGGTGAAAGTTGTTCAGTTTCGTTAACTAAGCAACCCCTATCAGTTTCTGGTACGCTGTCCCTTACATCCGGTATAAGCTTTTCATCGGAAACGTCGATCTAATCATGACAGAATCCGATTAGATATATCCATTTCATTGCCTTTTATTTTTGGATCAGACTTCCTCAACCGAATACGGATAAAATATATTGATGTGACTTTTTCATATCAACGATTTGCTTTTATTTTGATTGACAACTGCAGTTGGTACCGAATAGAGCACTGACCACTGAGCTGATATTTACAGCATGCCCAGGAGGAAATGCAGCTGGCACATTTTATGTTTTTCTATCACTCCCAATCCAGCATAGAATTTTTAATTAAGCTATTCCCTAATAATATAGAAATCAGTAGATTCCTAACTATACTGGATCATCATCATCTCCCTAGCCTTATCCCGTATTTCACGGGGTCGGCTACCTAATCTAGGGGATTGAACGAGGGTACTGGTTTTTACACAGAGCGACTGCCATCTGACCTCCGCAACGCAGAAGGGAAACCAGACCCAATCCTAGATTAGGTTACACACAACCTTTGAATTTCTTCGTAGGTGTGTGCATGTTTCCTCACGATGTTTTCCTTCACCGTAAAAGCGCCGAATAAACGTACATATGAAATTCGAAAACCGAAAAACACATTGGTACGTGGTGGGATTCGAACCACGACCTCCTGCACAGAAGGCCGCGGCCCTATCCACTACACCATCCGGGCTATTATTCCTAACTATACTGGATAAGAAACACAATTCCAGAAACAAGTAGGATGACTTTAATAAAAATCGAAGTAGTCAGGAGTTTCAATAAAAAATACCTGGAACATGTTACCTACTGTATAATCCAGAGGGAATATAGGTTTATAAAAATTGATAGCTTCCCAGAATGGGGTTCGCAATCATTCGATCCCGACCCTTCAAAGCGGATCATAGGATTTGACATTAGCAAGAATTCACTCCATTAGAAATACCTTGAAAATACCACATTCGACGAAAAGGTATTGGGCGCTTTTCCACTAGACGGCACGTCAACGGCAACGGCGACGGCACGGTACCGTCGACGATATCGTAGGTGAGATAATGTATGAAAATCAATGAAATTATATGACACGCTTTTCCACTTGCCGGCACGGCATCGTCACGGCATGTCATCGATTCCCATAGAAATTGTCACGTGATCGTCGCCGTGCCGTCGCCGTTGCCGTTGACGTGCCGTCTAGTGGAAAAGCGCCCATTGTGTGGGATAAACGACCCAATGAACCCTGAGTTTAGAGTTTTTAAAAGTCTAGGTGTGATTACAATTTTTGTAACGACAAGAACCAACTAAAAAATAAGTCTCGTCAGCATATCACAACCAAACCAAATAAGCCGACAAAATTAGGAACAATTTAAATTCCCAATAGGAACTGAATTCGCGATCTCGGGGTCGGAAAACTATGGTTTAGATCAAACGGAAAATGATATTCTCTAATTTAAACCCTTTACGGCATACGAGTCCAAATATGACCACAATTTTTTTATCACTTATTTTCACTCAGTAAAGGTAACTAAACAAAAATAAAATATCAAAAATGGGTGGTCATATTTGGACTCGTATGCGTTAATGGTAATTTTCCAAGTTGGACTGCACGTAGCAGCAGCAGACTGCAGCAGCAGGTATACAACTCCTAAGGAAACCAAAAGAAAATTCCATCTGTCAATCATCTTGCAGTTTCTCCTGTACAGATGAACCGAGGTCTTTGTGCAGCTGTCAAGTCGCCACTATAGCTGCCATTGCTTCAATCCCTGTCAGTGTAACCATAGCCAAATTTTAGTTCCAAATATTGCCGCCTGCTCAGTTATGTCAGTCTATCTGCATACCTGCTGCTTCTGAGTGCAGTCCAACTTGGAATAGTAACTTAAAGGATGCCTCAGAATCTAATTCTCTTTTTAAAATTAAAAACTCTCCATCTACCCGCCTATCTCACGACTCCATGTGTTTTCTTTAAACATTTTCCTCTACACAAAAGCCCGTGTTCTATTTTTGAATCTCGTATATGTTTTTCTTAATGGGTGATTCTCTTTTCAAACCGGCACACAATGGTTTTGGCGGGAAAACGAAACGGCGCGCGAAAACCCTTTCACAAGTAGACTATTCTGTTTTAGCAAAGGATTTTGCTATAAAAGGTCTGATTTATTTAAAAAGTAAAGTTGCGTCTGTCTGTGTGAACGTGATAAAGTCAAACATTACCAAACGGATTTTCATTTGCTTTGGCGTTTTAAGAAATTTTAAGTTTTAACCAGATTGTTTAATTTAGTAAGGTATGCTGGGTGTAAGGGCAGCTTCCAGCAAACTGATAGGGGTTGCTCAGTCAAGGAAACTGAACAACTAACGCCAGGTTTTTTTTCAGGATTTTTTTACTTTCGCATACAAAATAACCACCTCAATCTGACAATTTGTACAGAAAAGCCATTTTTTTATTATTTACTGAAAGATTTTCCTGGTGGAAGTTGTTCAGTTTCGTTGAGTGAAAAAAGAATTTTTAAAGAAGAAATTTGTGTAAAAAATGTGTTCCGTACAAAAATTCAATCTATAAGAAAACTTGTTCGTTTCATTAAGCATTCAGGTCGCGACTCTCAAAAACACAATCAGACCTTTGCCAGATAAAGTTTTCAATTTAGACGTGAGAAAGGTGAAGGCGATTACAGAATGACCCGGAGGGCTCAGATTATAAAAAAAAGGTTGGGTAGAGAAAATTGCAGGCATTACATACTTACTTAAGACGCATAAAAATGTACGTCAGTTTATAAAACGTTGGTAGCAATTCGTATTGCATAAATCTTGACTTAACTAATCTAAGTCTATATCAGCAATAATTTTAGTCAAGATTACGTATCGGGGAATTATTAAATACAACCAAAAATCTATGAAAATACATACATACACGTAATCTAATCATGCCTTTATCCCTAATGGGGTAGGCAGAGCGTAAACGACCAAAACAAAGGTCTATCTATCCGCCACGCCTGAAAAGTTTTGAGGGGCCGGTAGATCTTATATTGATATTATAGTGCTGTAGTGACAGGTTGTCAACTCATCGTCTAAATTACAATATACCTACTGAAACCTTCGAATGCCTTAGCTGTTTTTACAGCGTTTCCGAGAAGAGTTGCAGCTGGCACATTCTATGTTTTTCTTTCGCTCCCAGTAGGTACAGCATGGAAGTTAAAAAATACGTTTTAGTATTCCATTATTTTACTTAAATGTTTAATGTTAAGCTCTCCATTTCTTTTATTCTCGTCGTAGCGAAAGCTTACCCTTTTTAAATGGAGTGGTCGAGAATTGAACTGATTTCTTATTTCCCTTATAAACCTTTTCGTTTGTGAAAACCCTCCGCTAAACCTTCTGGTTTGCTTTTAGGGTTAATGTTTTTAGGGTTTACATTAAGAGAATGTGTACGATTTATTCTTAATTACAAATAAGAACTCAAGAATTATTATGCTACGCGGTTAGTAAAAAAAAAAAGATTCCTGTGTAGTAAATGTTTTTTGATAATTATTCATTCACCTATCCAATTCATTTTAGGCGACACAGAAACAAAATAATAGTAAATTGTTGACCAAGGGTTGTTATACATCAATTGCATTTAAAACTGATGGCGCCGCCGTCACAGCTCTGTTCACCTCTTAAGATGTGGCTTCTGAAAATCTCTGACTTCATCCGCTTTTACAAGTATTTCCCTTTGAGGGTGTGGTTTTTGGTTTGTGAGAAATTTCATGCTTGAGAACTTTTAATTAGCCGATAATTTATTGAACATGGAGTTAAGCTAAGAACAACAAAGCAACCAACAAAACAAACTTCCAACCAAGATCCATCAGAAATACTTGGGTAAATACAAAGTTAATAGGAGGCTTAACTTCAACCGCCTCTGTGGTCTAGCAGTCCTAGGCTCTTGGTCCGGAAGTCGTGGGTTCGTTTCCCAGCCAAAAAATTTCTGTCAAGAAATATCAGGTCACTTTAATTTAAACCGTCCCAGCTTGTATTCCTGATAGTGGTCATTTAACATTATCAGAGGTGTATTAAAACCTCGGACTCGAGTTCATCGGATCGATAACTGACTCGAAAGAAGAAGAAACAACAACAAAAAGCTTAACAGAACAAATTCCCAGCCAAAATCCATCACAAGCACTTGTGTAAATACCAACTCCAGGAAACTTACTGTTTTCGTTAGCGCAAAATTCCTACAGGAGTTTAATGTTTATGAACTTTACCGAAATACCAATAAATATAACAAGGGCATCTCCCTGCTCCTCCATTGAAACAGGAAAACATTTTCTGCGAATGTTGCGGAAAATCCTATCCGAAATCCTAACCGGTCGAAATGCTTTATTCAAATTGGGAAAATGCTTTATTCCCTTCCCAAAGGGAGTAAAAATTTATCAGAAACTTCTCTTCCTGTGTAGGTTTAAAAGTGTTTAAAATGATCTAGACTTTCAGGATGATAAATAAGATTCATTTTTGTACAAAAACGTCAAAAACTAAATTGGAATTAATCAAATCTACAGTTTTGCAAGGCAAATAGGCAGTAGATAAGAAATAGATACAGTAGATTAGAAATAGAAAAGTACGATGATATGACTGAAAACCTGAAAATACCGAGCGTAAAAAATCAGCTATCTTTAGGGTGTGAACCTACCTATAAAACTAAACAACTTTCGCCAAGTCGACATATGAAAATATAAAATGGCCTCCCATACAAAACGAATCGAGGTGCTGACACCATTTGCATGGAGGCTGCATTTGCATTATTTTTATTATTTCGACCTATTTTTCTTGGGGATACTTGTTCAGCTTCATGGATAAAGTTCACGCCCTTAAGCTGGGTCAGCAATTTTTACTGTTAGGTATAACATAATGTCTAAAGATATCACATAATTCTACAGCAACCAAATTAATCGTAATAATGTGTAAAAACAAATACCCTCCGGCACGCAATACCTGACCCTTTTCTTAATTTCCTGAATTTGAAGGGTATTTATGGTATACCAAGGTTAATGGACTTTGGCGGTTAGGGCCATTAGGGAGATCGAAGGATTCAAGGTTAATTCCATTGTTTAAATACTTAAATCATAATGAATTGGGAGAGATAATAGATCTTAACCAGCTGCTTGTTTTACTATTTGAAGTTTATTTTGTTAGAGCCACATTGGATAATACATAAAATCACGCCTTTATCCCTTCTGGGGTAGGCAGAGCGTAAAGCACCTATTAAAAGGCAGCCACGTCTGACGACAGGCACAAGATTGAAATGTATAACATAAGTGACAGGTTATCAGCCCATCGCCTAAATCACAATACAATACACTAACCATCGAATCCCTTTTGCTGACTTCTACAGCCCGGAAGGAAGGGCAACTGGAGCATTCTATGTTTTTCTATAGCTCCATGTCCAGGATGAAAAATTTTAGTCTCTCTGTTATATCTAGCCTAGAATCTAGTCAAAATCATAATCTATCACCAAACAAAAATAAACTGACAAGTTGTAGGTATTGTAGCCAGTCAATACTTTTAATAAAGCGAATGTTAAACTGCTAAACTGCCTCCGTAGTTCACGAATATTGGATTTATACATACGGACGGCGGCCAAACGGCAATACAACTGCAATCGATTAACAATATTTTTGTTTCTTTTAATAACTGAGTATATTATTATTTTACTTGTGTTCATGTCGCGTTATAAATACGTTATGCGTTATCTTTAAAATTAAAAAAAAAAAAAAATTTAGTAACCGCAAAACTATGTTGGGAACAAAATTATAATCTGCTGTTCCAAAATTTAAAGAAAGATTCAGGCTGAATGGGGTTAAAAACTGAGAACTAAATGGCGCCAGTGTTCCTTTTTCCTGTGATTGGTCAGTAATCTGTCAATATCAATATCAATTACAGTTTTGTGTCTTCTCATTGGTCTCTTTTGGAACACTCAACAGTGGCGCCATCTGCAATTAGCTTTGTGTTTTTATCCCCAGTTTTTTGTGCCATTTTGCAGTCGAAATTAAGTCGGTCTGTGCCCATGTGCAAAGTGAACTGACGTCGTATAGAATAGAAATAGAGTCGTCGTTTAAATGGCGCTAGAGTCAACATTTAACTCCTCCTCTTTGCCGCCTTCTCCGTATTCACTGCTGACGACTAAATAGTGTTGTAATAGATGGTTTAAAGATATAGGGTGTCTTTCGTTTTAGGCGGAAATTTTGGTAGTAACTACGGGGTACTATTTGCTCCTCATTTCATTACTTCTAAAACATGAAATTAACACCCTATACGGGGTGTAAGGGACAGCGTCCCGCAAACTGATAGGGGTTGCTCAGTCAACCAAACTGAACAACTATCACCGGGTTTTTTTTTGCTTTTTCGTACAAAGTGACCGCCTCGATCCGATAATTTGTATGGAAAAGCAAATTTTTTTTTTTTTATTTCCTGAAAAATAATCTTGGTTATAGTTGCTCAGTTTCGTTGACTGAGCAACCCCTATCAGTTTGCGGGACGCTGTCCCTTACACGCAGTATACATGTGGAGCTTAAAAAGCAGTTTCCCAGAGTATCTGCGAGTGTATTCATTTGTAAATAGCTTCATAATAAGTAAACCTTCCGAGCAATATGCCCCGTCTCGCGGAGGCGTATACAATCTGTTTAGCAAAGAGGAGGAGTTAAATGTTGACTCTAGCGCCATTTAAACGACGACTCTATTTCTATTCTATACGACGTCAGTTCACTTTGCACATGGGCACAGACCGACTTAATTTCGACTGCAAAATGGCAGCAAAAAACTGGGGATAAAAACACAAAGCTAATTGCAGATGGTTGTACGATAAAGTTAGTACAAAAGAACAAGATGTGAACTCAGTTCAACAACAAATAAGAATACATTACATTACTGAGCCTTACAAGTAACTTTGTTTCGACTTAATATACTTACTTGGACGAAACAACTGACTCCATTTTACATACATACATATGATCACTCCTTTATCCCTTATCGGGTAGGCAAAGCGTGAACGACTATTTCTAGTCTATTTCTAAACTAAGTCTAGTAGCTAAGTAGTTTGATGCAATTTTAAAGCAACTTCAAGCGGTTCAAATCAAGCCGCTTGACGGTCTCGGGGGCCCTTTATTATTCAAGCGTGAATTTTCTTCTTCAGCCAACTCTCTGATGTGTAGATCGTGAAAAATGGGGCATAGCATTTTAGAAACAGTTCTCCGTCAAAATATGCATTAAGGTTGTTCACGTGAGAATCTTTTCAGTGGATGAAAAGTATTGGTATGTTGTAACTGCCATCATGTAGTCCAATGGGCGCTTTTCCACTAGACGGCACGTCAACGGCAACGGCGACGGCACGGTACCGTCGACGATATCGTAGGTGAGATAATGTATGAAAATCAATAAAATTATATGACACGCTTTTCCACTTGCCGGCACGGCACCGTCACGGCATGTCATCGATTCCCATAGATATTGTCACGTGATCGTCGCCGTGCCGTCCGTCGCCGTTGCCGTTGACGTGACGTCTAGTGGAAAAGCGCCCAATGGACTTTATGTCTGATCGACGGGTCATTTTGTATGAGAAAGAAAGTAAAAAAAAATACTTATTACCTAAAAGAATTTCTTGGTGAAATATTGTTCAGTTACGTTAACTCAACAATCAGTTGGTATGCTGTTCGTTACACCCAGTATAATCCGTAAATAGAAACATTATAATACACATAGGCCCGTATTTATAATCAGCTCTCAAGAGTGACAGCATGTTTGAATTCGTATCAGAAATGTCATTTCAGTACAGAAAGATCTGTCAAATCCATACTTAATATTGCTCTCAATCTTGAGATCGAGCCTTAAACACCCTAACATCTAATATCAAATAAAATCACTTTTCTATCGCATTAGTAAAGGTCTGAGATAATGGCAATGATAAACTAATAAAATGTATTATATTAGCTCCCTACCCATTATGAGCGAAGTGGGTATAAAAGGAAAGATAATAATGTGATTGACGGAGCACAGAACCATAAAATTAGAAGTGATACGTCGAGAATAGAATAAATTCGTACTGAAATTGGTATTATCATATTTTTATGTAGGAATATAAAAATAATAGAATTAAGGAACCGTAACGTGAGGAAAAATAAGGTGATACGAAATCCTCACTACGAAAATTTTCCTGTAGGTAATGTAATGTTATAGATACAGGGTCATTCAGGTAATAAATGCTAATGTTTGCTACCCCATAAATACCGGGTGTAAGGGAAAGCATACCAGAAACTATTAGGGGTTGCTCAGTCATCGAAACTAATCAATTTTCACTAGGAAATTCCTTCAGGTAAAAAAAAAAAAAACAATTTTTTACTACTCAATGCAAGTAGTCTAATCGTCATTTTCTATGAGAAATTTAAATATATTCTTTTTTCATTCGGCGCTTTTACGGTGAAGGAAAAAACATCATGAGGAAACCTGCACACACCTACGAAGAATTTCAAAGGTTGTGTGTAACCTAATCTAGGATTGGGTCTGGTTTCCCTTCTGGGTTGCGGAGGTCAGACTTACAACCTTACTTACAACCTTATAATACTCTCCCCAATCAACTGGGAAGGACCCTGGACCATGTTCGGTAGTGGACTGTAATGTTGTAGCAGGCCATCAGGGTTGAAATGATCAAATGACCAAAATGTCAATTTGACCAAAGTGCTAAAATGACTCAGGTATAGTATGGTAGACCGTTCTATTTGTTACACATTCATCTGTCTGTGGCTAGACCTCGAGGGAACGGCTCAGAGCTCAGTCCAAGATTCTCCGTGCATCAATCATGGCGGCCGTAATGTGTGTGTAACTAATCTTAGTCCTGTGGGATTGGCCTTTCACGAATATACACACTAATCATAAAATTGTAGAGGTACTTTCCAACTTCTTATAAAAATAACTGCCACTTGGTATAATGGTCTGAGCCTTCAGAGCCCAAAGATCGACAATCTGCGCGGGACTAGTTTTTAGTGTTTGCGCAACACACAAGTGCACTCTCCCTTTTCCCCCTTCACTCCTTTTATCTCTTATTTTTCTGACTTGATTTGACTGACACGTCCTGAGAGTTTTTGTGTTTACACAAAATCGTTGTCAACCGCCGGGAATCGAACCCAAAACCTCCTGGTCACGAGCCCATGGATATGATGATAATAAAGGATAATGGCCTGTTCTAACGCATGTCCCGACCTCAAGGCCCGATCATTTTCTTGCGCACTCGCGTGTCAATCACCATTAGATGTGCGCGTCAAATACATTATAGAAAATCACGCCTTATGCCTCACGAGCTAGAAAAATTACAGCACGTTTATGATGTTTTAATAGAATAGCATAACATAATCAGCAACAGCAATATAGGAGGCAATAGTCCATTGCTGATTGCAAATTTTGATTTATGCATTTTCATAATTTTAATCCTATTATAAGTATACATTTATATGGCTTATCAAAATGCCAAAATATGCATGCAAATATGCACTAAAAAAAGGGCGAAATATGCACAAAATATGCACTACCAAAGTTCTAATTATTGTGAATATGCAATAACGCTCAAAAAGTACCGTCTTATGCATTAGCATATATTATGCAAACATGCAAATGCATATAATCCGATGTCTATTGATAAGACTCTCACCTTGGTCTGCACTCCTTGCCTTGGTCTGTAGGTACACCCAATATGTTAACAAACTAAAGTACAAAAAAAAAGAGTGAACTCCAACTTGCTCTGGGCCCTGATTCTCCTATTTTGACAATGACAGAAAGTTAATAATTAGGAAGCTTATGGCTAATGGCGACAAAACGCTGTATCTAAAGAGTACATTGAACGATTTGTTCCAAAAGAAAAACTAAAGTGTTTAAAACAATCAATGTATAGCAAATTCGTTTTTGTGTGTTCGAAATCATTTTGACAAGTTCGAACATCGTTCATTCAAAATTGAATGAAATTTCAGAATACGGACACGATTACATGTCAAAAATTAAAAATTACAAAATAGCTTTTGACTTATTGTGCAACCCATTTTGTAATTCTTAATTTTTGACATGTAATTTTTAATATTTGACAGAATTATTAAAAGATTCTTAATTTTCTTATAAAATTCAAGCCCTTGCACATTGAATTACAAAAAATTGCAGGAAGAATGCCCGAATCAAGGTTTATCCTCTGCTATAAAAATGAAATTGAAGTTCTATATAGTTTCGGCCAAATCGAGAAAACTTGTATCTCTTTTTGAATAATTCAGTAATTATAGTACATATTACTTTGAAATGTTTCATATAGATGCTTTAAAGCATACAAATTTAAATAACATAAGCTTTCCGTTCATTTTATAATGGAATCAAACAAAAATGTAAATAATAATTTTGAGGTTAGCACAAATACTGGCGTTGTTCAAAGTTTATTTATGTTTTGGTACATCCGCAATATCTTATTTTATAGAAAACAAGGCATTCTCCTACCAATAAGTGAGATTTTCTAGATATTTTTGTTAAATATTAACGAAGAAATTTGGTACAGTTTTAGGGACTTTTATACCATAGAGTAGAATACGTTACTTTTTACGAGAAAGTTTAAAATCGTTAATACCACTAAACTAGCGGCACTTTGTAAAAAAACTTGCAAAACATTAAATTCAATTTTGAGTTATTGAAGTAATTGAAACATTTGCAAAAGTATTTAAAATAATGAATTTAACAGCAAATAGAGTACTGTTGTTATTGTGATAATTTGGGTATTAATAAGTGCAGGATAGTATTTCGCTCGTGAAAAATAATTATTAGGAATAATTTATTCAGTCGATGTTTCAAATAATATGTTCATTTGGGGAATTACTATTTTAATTACAAAAAGGCGCTAGTGTTCTTGTAGCAACGCTCGAGCGCTCTCATCTGTGGCTCTCATAATAATCATAGACACATTATATAAGTAAGTATATGGTAAATAAGGTTTTATTTAAATTTATTTTAATATGGGTTAACTTACTTCAATATGTATACGATCATGAGCGTACGAACGATCTCTCTTCTTTATTATGTCACATTTACATTACATAGATAAACACACTGATTTGAGAAGTCGCGCTAGCTCCATTTACTCTTCTGTGGATAAACATCTATAGTTTACTAGATGACCCGTTGTACTTCACTTCTACCTATCCTGACTACCTATACATTAAAACTCGTCATATTAAAAGCCTCAGCCATCCCAGCCCTCAATTACCTCTCCCTCCCGGCCCTCACTTCCCTTTCGCTCCCAGCCCTCAATTACCTCTCCCTCCCGGCCCTCACTTCCCTCTCCCTCCCGGCCCTCACTTCCCCCTCTCTCGTGGCCCTCACTTCTTTATCCCTCCCAGTTCTCACTTCCCTCTCCCTCCCGGCCCTCACTTCCCCCTCTCTCCCGGCCTTCACTACCCTGCCCCTCCCAGCCCTCTCTTCCCCATCCCTCCCAATAGCTATAAACCTAAGAATAATAATAATAGCTATATAATAAACCTAGCTATAAACTCCTTGTACTACATAATCCCTCTCTCTGCCTCTCCTCACTTTCCCCTCCCTCCCAATAAGCATAAACCTAAGAATATGAAACTCCTTGTACTACGTAATATAAAAAAATACGGGTTGCACTGTTGCACTTGCACTCCCGTGTAGAAGCTAAAACTCAACAGATGGCGCTAGTAGGTTTTCCAAAACGCAACTCTGGTACAATTTGTATGGGAATTTCCTCGCATGTTTTTCATATTTTCTCACTGACTTCCACGAATAGTGCCCTTTGAAGCACGGAATCCGTTTTTTGTCCAACAATCAGGTAAATTCAAACTGCATTGTCCTAACCAAACAGGGGAGAACCTCGAAAAGTGATAAAATTGGGAATCAAACCTAGGACCTCCGGTTCGGGAGACCATGGCTCAGACCACGGAGGCAGTTAAGTATAGTGTACAGAACTGAGGGAGCTCCACTGTCTTTAGTAAAAATCATTTATGGAGTTAAATTCTATATTATTTTTATACATTTGCCAATCCTTAATAAATTAGCACCACACACCACCCGCCTAAAGAAAAAAACTGAAAAACTGAGAAAAACTGGCAGTCAGCTACAATCTTGACTCGCAAACACCGATACTCATACGTCGTGACTACTCCAAATGGGGAAGAGAAGCGTCGTCATGCTGATCACATCCGACCTCGCTTGAACTTGCGACCAGAGACACCGACATCCACTCCGCTTATGGCTGCATCAATGTCTCCTGCGCTGCCCACACCTACTTCTGTAGAATCAGCAGTTCTGGGTTCAGCCTTGCAACCACCAGCAGTAGTCACCCCTATGTCAGAAGCAGCCGCAGCACCTTCACAATCAGAAATTCGTAACGCTCTGACATCTCCAGACGCCCCAACGGAGCCATCGCCTGGTCATACCGCCAAGGTGGCTCATTGAAGAAATGTAGGGAGGGACGAATGTTGCAACCTCGTTTTATATACTGTCCATTCCTTGTCTCTTTCATTTTGTCAAGTGTGTCAATATACGTTCTTCAATATGAATCTATGTATTATTATAATATTATATTTCTCCATGGTAATAAGTATTTGGAGACAGGCAGAAGATAGTCTCCAAATAGTCTCGTATTGCTACAAAGTTCTGCAATGCAATTTCTGCTTTACGATCAAGGTGTTTTAGGGCATTTTGTGAACCGCACGCAATTTACACACAGCACTTATTGATTCTTCTTCTTTTTCTTCATCGTTTCCTCATGTCTGAGGGTCGTGACCACCAAAAGTAGCGTTGCGGGTCAAGGCTCTCCAGGCACATCTGTTCTGGGCCTGGTGGATTGCCCCCTGGGTGTTGCACTTGATGGACTGGATAGAACAGGAACTTAAATCATCTAAAATATTTTAAATTTTATCAACATTTCCCGTAAATACTCAGCCCATGACTCAGCTACTCTGCATTGTCAAAATAATTGTCATTATTGACAAGAGCAATGGCATTTTATTTTTTTTACTCAAAAGAGGTATACTTCTTAATAAAAAAAAGTCTTATGTTATTTATTAGGGTTAGTTTACCACAACAGTAACTACACACTACACAAAAAATAAGTGTTGAGAAAAAATATTTATATGTAGGTATGTTGATGATGACAATGTGCTGTAAGCTCTCCTTTAAAACAATAAAAGGGTTTTAATTGTTATACTTAAAGAGTGCCATAAATTGTAAAGTATATTTGCCTGAAATAAACGTATAAAATGGTATAAAAATAAGAAAATCGGCAAGTGCAAGTTGCACTCGCATGAAGGGTTTCGTACCATTATTTATACAAAAACGGCAAAATCCGCAAGCCCCCCTTAAACATTTATTTTATTCTGTTTTTAGTACTTATTTGTTGTAGCAGCAAAAGAAAATACATCATCGTTGCAAATCAATACTGTCTTGCTAACACGGTTCATGTGATATAGCCTGGTAACAGACAGAATATCACGTTTGTTGTATGGAAGCCCCCCTTAAATATTTATTTTGTTCTATTATTAGAATTTGTTGTTAAAGCGGCGACAGAAATACATTAACTGCGAAAATTTAAACTCTCTAACTATCACGGTTCATGAGATACAGCCTGGTAACAGACGGACGGACAGCAAAGTCTCAGTAATAGGGTCCCGTTTTTACCCTTAAATAGCAAAATAAATTATAATATTCATGATTCAGTGGAACTAGTGAAATGAGTGTTTTATTATAAATTAACATGGAGTTCCATCAAGAAATTAGGACACAAAGTATAACATACTTTTTCTTGTTTGTTTAATTTTATTGTCTGAGCCCCTATCAGTTTGTGTACTGACTAAAAAATAGCCCTGTAATTGAAAATATGGTTGGAAAAACGGCGCATTCCTACTTAATAAAATAACACTATATGTGAGTACAAAAACCTCTAAAATATACTTTAGGCATCCGTAAAAAATATAAATAAAATGCATTAAAATAGAAATAGTTACATATTTTCCTCGAAATGAAAAAGTTCACGGTTTTATATATGAACTCACCTTTATTACATTAAAACCTTTAATGAAAGCATCTATAGAAAATTATAATGAATGAAGATTGGAAATATGACAATAGCGAGTAGCCGAGTAGCGATGAAGTAGCAATTTTTTATAAGAAACGATTTTACTGTCCGATTATCGGATTCCTACGTCGTCATACAAACAGAAGTAAGTTAAACTCCCTCCAAGTTTCAGGTTTCTACAATCAGTGATTTAGGCTGTGCGTTGATCCGTCAGTCAGTCAGTCAGTCATTCAGGACAAAGAATTTTATAACATGTACCTATAGGTAAAAGCAATGATAATTTTTGCGAAATATTTGAAGTTGATTTTATGGGTATTTTGTGTTGATGTTGTTATTATAAAATGAACCTAGTCGGCAAAATTAAAATAGTACAAAATTGAAAACCCTCAGAGAAAGATACTGGTACGTGGTTTATCTACCTATAAGTAAACTTTTTTATTAGATCCCCATTTCTAGCGTGTAGTGTGACCATCTATCTATCTATTACTAATGAAAAAGCTTGTTTTTAATTTTATGAAGTCTGATACCAAAACGCCACGACTTCCGACAGTAAACTTATCGTCATCTCTAATCAAGCCTAAAAAACAAAATAAAAGAGTGAACTATATGAGCAAAATTACACAAGACTACTAGTTCTTCGAAAAGAAATATTGTTTATTCCACTGTTGTCATGAAAACTGAAAGAGACAGTATAAACGATTAGACTCGAATTTTAACCAAAATATGGCCATAATATACGAGATTGTTTTGTCTTTTTAAGAATCGCGTAAGAATCTTCCTACACTGCTGGCTCTATACATCGCGAATATAAATTTTGTAACCAAAAGTGGAATGTACTACGCCCAAAACCGCGCAAAATTCGCCGGATAGCCATAAGGCGCACAATTCTTAAAAATCTGACGTTGTCAAAATAGCAGAATACGGGCCCTGATATATTGCAGTTTTCATTTGGCAATACGCCAGATTTGTATTGCTAGAACTGCTAACACTATTCTATAGCTTATTTGAACTTTCATGCTGGACTGGGAGCGCCAAAAAAAACATTGATTTTGTCAACTGTTTCTTCTAATAAAATGAATGAAATGAGACAAAAAATCCACTGAATATAAGGAAAGTAAAAGAAAAAAAAACATAAAACGCCTATATTTCAATTCACTAATAAACAAACCTTCATTAGTCCCAAAAAAAAACCCTTCTCAACTGAAAATTTTATATGAGGTGGAAGTTTTTGTAAAGAAAATTAAGGCATTTAATTTTTCGAGTTAATTGTTGTAAAGCTAATGTTATATGTGGTTTGAAGGAACGTATATATATTTTTACACCCTGTATATCAAATGAGAACGAAGATAGGACTAGTAATATCACAAACTCGTTGATGCTATCATGATTTATGGTTCAATACCCACAAGTTTATGGCAACAAGGTTTCCTTAATTTAATTAAAATATTCACTCGCATTTTCCGAAACACGCAATATATCTTAATTTAAGAGAATGTTTAGATTGGGGATCAATTAACTGATATTTGAATCTGTTACCGAATATATCGAATGGCTTTTCGAGAGATTTAATTTTAAACCGCCCTAAATAAGGTACCTACTTATGTACTTAGGCTCGTATTTATAAAGCGATCTCAAGATTGAGAGCAATATTAAGTACGGATTTGACAGATCGTTTTGTACTGAAATGACATTTCTGATACGAACTCACTCAGCTCTCTAGAGTGACAGCGAGTTTGAGTTAGTGTCAGAAATGTCATTTCAGTACAAAACGACATGTCAAATCCATACTTAATATTGCTCTCAATCTTGAGATCGCTTTATAATAAAATAAATAATAAAAATGTTGTTTATTAAGGCAACTTGGACCCACATTAAATTTTAACAATAGATTTTACAGATACATGCAACAATCAAAGTTAATAATAATAATAATAAAACTATTGAAATTAAAGATTAATTAATTAGTTAAATATAATTAAAAGCTGATAAAATTCTAGATTAAAAAATTAAACAAAATCAAATCAAATTTAAGTTGTCAGAATTAATACAATGTCAAATTAATCTAATGTCAAAATTTAACTACATAATTGCAATAACTAAATTAAAATTAATTGATATACCCATTATTAAAACTATTACTTAAACTCGTCATACACACATTTTGGCATGTGGGCCATACTGCAGTGTATAACGTACGGGCAGTCGAGCCGGCTCGCGATCATACTCAGAATGGAGTTGGAGCTAGCCCGGATCCTACGCAACAGGGACGCACCGCGCTTGCGCATGATGGTGAAGAAACAGTCTACGCGCGCTTCCGCAAACATCCCTGACGCGCTACAGAACCGGGGCAACCCCATCAACATTCTGAATGCGTTATTGAACTGGACCCGTAGAGCGCCGTATGGTTTTTGAACATAGTTTGCCCACAGGCTGCAGGTGTAAAAAGATGTGCAGTATGCACGAAAAAGGGTAATTTTCACCTCCTTGGAGCAATTAGCAAACCTGCGGGCTATCATGTTGGCTCTAACAGACAGCGCTCTACGCTCCCGCTCAACATCGGCATTGTCCTTAAGGTCAGGAGTTATTAAATGTCCTAGGTACTTAAACTGTTCAACCATTTTTAACGGACTCCCATACAGATTCACTGGTGGTGGTATGTATGACAGCTTCTTTTTCCCGACCTTAAAGACCATGCACTCACTTTTTACAATATTATATTTCAGACCATGCGCTTCTGCATATGTCTCACAAATGTTCAGGAGCTTTGTCAGACCACAGACCGAGGCGCTGAGGAGCACCATGTCGTCCGCGTAGCTTATGTTATTGACACATACGTCGTCAATGTGGCAGCCGACACGGGTGCTACTCAGCTCCTCTATCAGACCATTGACGTACAGGTTAAACAGTTTGGGCGAGGTTAACCCATTTGTTTTATAAATACGAGCCTTAGTACTAAATTTATACAGAAGTAATACTACTAAATCTTAAACACCGCGACCGCTGGCTTAACGTCTGAATAACGGTAGAATCCTTTAGCTGTTCATGAAGCACATAAATTAATTCTGATCTATTTATCCCCTTATTTTCCCTTAACACATGTAGGTACGTAATCTGTCTTCCGTTGGGATCAATACAAATCACGCGTTACTGGGGTCAGGTTATCCTCACAATCAACAAGTAATCTAACGACAAGTGTCACATACATACACACATACATAATCTATGTACATCATAAACTCACTTCAGTATCTTTTATAGCACTTTTATAACACATTTTCTCGTAAAGGGTCTCTTATTACACCAATTTCAATATTGTATTGTATCTTATTACGTACTTGTGCGTAATCGTAATGTAAAATGCACGAGTGCTGTAAAACACACGAGTTTTTTTTTAATTAGGTAAAACGCACAAACGCACGGTTTATCGAACGGTACTTTTTTAAATCTTAGCAAAGAGTTTTTATGGCAGAAAAGTGGTCAACATTTTATAAATAAAATTAACTTTGGGAGATAAAGTATAATAAAATAAACATTTAATTCTTTGATTTAATTAATTTTTACAATAAATTACAACCATTTATCTGTAACAAAATCAAAAAAAAAAAATTTACTTTATTAGTAATACAGGCTGGTTTTTGTTTCTTTGTACTATGGCTTAAAAAAGAAAGCGTTGATGCGCGCGCATCCTAATTTGTGAATAAGTAAAAATTATTCCGCGCGCTTTTTCTTTTCGCTGTATTGTTATTTTTTTTTATCTAGTTCTATTTATTTCCTCGCAAATATGTTATAAAACGTCGTACGACATACGTGAGCTTTGATAATTACAGCCTCTGCCTTCTTATAGCCCTCGGCTGTAATGATCAACCCACCGCACTTATATCTTAATGTACTATTATAGTTTAGTAGTAGTAGTTTAAGGCCGCCACCGCACCGCTTCCTATTTGCCATGCGCATGCGCCTGTAGTAACGACACATATTTTTATGAAACGTCGTCAACGTACACAACTTCCTTGATAGGGGTTACTCACAACTTCCACTAGGAAATTTCAGGTATTTTATTTCCACAGAACAGAAAAATGCTGGCAGCTAGAGCTCGAGCAGCGCCAGCGACTTCTCTAATCAGTGTTTTTTCCCGAATAAATTTCTTATTGGAAGTTGTTCAGTTTTGTTGACTGAGCAACCCCTATCAGTTTTGGGAGGATGTCCCTCATAACCAGTGTTATTTAACCCTTTCTAAGGCAGAGCATTAGAAAAATTTCATTGCTTTTAAATTTTAGTGTGGGTAGATAAGGTTCAAATTTAGGTGGCAACATATTTGCCACTGCCTTATAAAGGCTTAAACCTTATGTTCCCCTACGGTTCATCAATCTTTGTGGCTGTATGTACCTCTCACCTCAATGTAATTCGATCATAGCCAATACAGAGGGGTCAACAAGTTGAGCAGCAAATTAGGACCCAAAGACAATCCGTGTGCCGACTTGGAAATGAGGTCTAGTGGTCTGAGCGTGGGGATGTGGGGATTGAGGCCGTGGGTTAGATTACAAAGGGGGACCTAGATTATATGCGTCTTCTTCTTATAGGATTTTCGGTTAGTCGGTTCCGGTTGCTGTCTTTGATAGTGGTCGTTACACAAACTATGTCAGAGGCATATAGTATAGCTGCGCTATTAGGCGGTTTAAAAACTCTGATACCAGGGTTCATCGGGTCGATCGACTCGAAACCCATACGACAGAAGAAGAAGTGGACTTTCTAATCGAACAAAATCCAAGTGTCAGAACTTTTCATTTTTCCTAGTAGCACAGCTAATAAGCCTCTGACATGGTGTGTATTGCGACAACTATCAGATACAGCGTCTGGGATCTAGAGCACAGATTTTTTTTCCTATCAGGTGATTCAGTTTGCATCATCCTAACCAAGCGGAGGAAAATCTTACAAAGTGATACTTAAATTGAAAAATATCTTTGCATGTGGGAATCGAAGCAACAAATTTCGGATCGGGAGCCCGTGGCTCAGACCACTAGACCAGCCACGGATCCTGGGGTTGGTAACCTAAATTGCATAATTAGTAATTTAATTACATAATGATGATTTAAGAAAATTAAAAAATTGCTTGAAAAAATAACAACCGCAAATGCAAGCAATTTACATGCAAATGAAATTCGCATTACAAATGTTTGGAAAAATTGCGTATTCACCAGATCTCTTTCTGCAACAGGTACGAACGAGACATGGATATAAAGGGTGTAGTAAGTACGATAGAGACGGCGAGCTCTTTGTTTTCGTGGTATAATTAATTCTGTCATTAAAATAATGGATGGCTGGAACGATATGGGCACAGGAGAAAGAAGATACAGTATAATATCTTCATACAAGCTACCCAATATTGAAAACCTATATTTAGGTTTTTATCTGCCTTTTCCTCTCCTTCCATAATATGTGTCTACTTCTATGAAATTATGTAAACGACCCAATGAACACTGATATCAGGAGTGTTAAACAGCTTCTCTTCTCTCAGTATTAAGATAAGAATAATAATTATATTTGCAACAATACAGATTAACAAGCCCTTAATCGGTTCAAAAGATTATTAAAAGCTCATTTGTTATCTACTTTAGATAACATAGATTAGCAGACTTAAATTGATCTCACTATTTTATAAGCTTTGATCTCACTTATTATGTAACTAGCATATTCACTTTTGAAGTACCTATAATGAATGTAGAGAAGAGACTCACTGATCTCTCAGACAAACTGTTCATACAGTTTTGAGGAACTATGTATTAGTTCTAAGAATTATTGTAAACATTATAATAAATAAACAATACATAATAAATAATAACAATAGGTAGTAAGTCGGACACGAGAAAATCCCCAATGTGTATCGCCATAGTGACAAGTTGTCAGCCCATTGGCTAAATTACAATACACTGTAACCGTCGATTCCTTTCCTAACTTCTATTACAGCATGCCATGAAGGGCAGCTGGAATATTCTACGTATGTTGAAGAAATTTAAGACTCATATTTATAAAGCGATCTAAATATTGAGAGCAATATTAAGTGTGGATTTGACAGTCCGTTTTGTACTGAAATGACATTTCTGATACGAACTCAAACTCGCTGTCAGTCTCATGAGCTGATTATAAATACGGGTCTAAAATTAAAAATGTCTGAAATATACATAGTTTTACTGTTTTTTTTCCCTACTGTGATGTGGTTTTGAGTTTTAATTGTAGCCTCGAGATTTTAAAGAGGACAATATGATGGTTGAAGTGGGTCTCTTTCTGGCGACAAAAAATAATGCAAAAAAAATGTATTGTGCGTTTTTAAACTCTTCATTTTACAGGCTTTTCGGTTTTAACTTATTCGAATATAGTTACTGGGTGTAAGAGACAGCTTCCCGCAAACTGATAGAGGTTCAGTCAGGTTTTTTTTCAGGAAATAAAAAACAATTTGACTGCCCTGTACAAAATGACCATGATTATATGCGAGCTAAAATTTTTGTTCTTTGGGAAAGTTTATTGGTAAATCATTAGTAGAACATGTGGTTTAAAAGAACGCAGTACTTTTTTTACACCCTATATAGGACAAGCCATAGAGCTTGCTTTCCTCCCCGCGGTTTCACGCAGGACTCAATTATTTTTTTCCTGTGGGAATTTTCTCGCGGTAAAAGTCCTATGTCTATCTCTGAGATATCATTTAACAACCAGTTTTTTCTTTTTTCATAAAATCCGTTCAGCCATTAAGGCGAGAATGAGCAACAAATGGATTAACTTGAACATCTACAAAAATAGCCAAATTCAACTCTTCATATTACATAAATACATAAAACCCCGCCTTTATTCCTAATGGGGTAAGCAGAGCGAAAACGACCTAAACATAGGTCGTTCCGCCACGTCTGACATGTTTTGAGGGTTATTTCAGATGGTCATGTGTATTGCTATAGTGACGGGTTGTCAGCCCATCGCCTAAATTGTAATTCACTGAAACCCTCGATTCCCTTAGCTGATTTTTACAGCATGCCCGGGAGGAGATACAGCTGGCACATTCTATGTTTTTCTATCACTCCCAGTCCAGCATGGAAGTAACCCTTCATATTGCCTAAAAGAAAAACATCCCATTGAGTTATTTGACCACAAGGGACAACGCAATATTTTAGCCATTTAAAAAACAACGATACCATCCATCCTGCAACCCTTTTAGCCGGACCGCCGACCGAGCCATTTATTTTGGACGCCCAACTACTTTCAGGGTTGTCATGTGTTCGTTTTTTTTACCCCACGGTGAGAAACCCCCAATTCGGTATGATAACCTTTATCTAAGGTACCAGTTTCTTATTTTTATCTGATATAATCATCTAATTTGAAGAATTATACATCATAATAAAAATAAATTGTTAAGTAATTAATACATACATACATACATACATAAATCACGCCTTTATCCCTAAAGGGGTAGGCAGAGCGAAAAACGACCCAAAGGTTGTTCCGCCACGTCTGACAAATTTTGAGGGTTATTATAGGTGTTTATGGTAGTACCTATATCGCTATAGTGACAGGTTGTCAGCCCATCGCCTAAATAGCAATACACTAAAACCCTCGAATCCCTTAGCTGGTTTTTACAGCATGCCCGGGAGGAGATGCAGCTGGCACATTCTATGTTTTTCAATCGCTCCCAGTCCAGCATGGAAGCAATTAAGCATTAAGCAATTAATTAAGTAATTAATTCATTATGAATTTTTAAAGGCATGGCAAAAACACTATATTCCGAGCCTGAAAGTAGCATGAATAGAAAAAAAAAGTTTTGTTTTGCTACCTTTCGGCTCGGAACTAGTGTTTTTGCCATGCTTTAAAAAATCATAATTAATTAATTACTTAACAATTTATTTGTATTATGATGAAAATATTCTTCAAATTAGATGATCTATCAGATAAAAATAAGAAACTGGTACCTTAGATACAGGTTATTATACCGAATTTGCATTAGTGCAGTTTCGTGCCTCCAACTCATGTCTTGTGAGGGATGCGGTGCTAAAAGTCCTAAAAGTGCTAAAAGTGCTAAAAGTCCTCCCAACCGATTTTTCGGCAATGGCGGCCAACTATAATCCGTATTTTTTTTTTGTAAAAACATAGTAAAAATGAGAAAAAGTTGTGTTAACTAGTAAATAGAAAACTAAGGATATTTTGTTTCAAATGGTCTGGTCATGGTCACCCTAAGTAAAATAGTGCGATCAAGCTATTTCTGGTAAACTCATCTATTATTCAAGTTAAGTTACCTACTCCTGCCCCCGTAGCAAGCAGGCGCGATAAGGCTGCGATAGCCTTTTTATCACATCTATCTGTCAAATTGTATGGGAGTTTGACAGATAGATGCGATAAATTCGTTATCGCGCGGTGGCATGCTACAGGGGCTGCCCCCGTAGCATGCAGGCGCGATAAGTCCGCGATATAGATCTATCTTTTATCACATTTCTCTGTCAGATAGTATAGAGATTTGACTGATGCGATATAAATACGGAGTAAAAAAAAATGTCGTCCAAACTTTAGGGTGTGATACTACCCATGAAACTGAACAAATTTCCCCAAGGAAAATAGGTCGAAATATGAAGAAAGTATTAGCCATGTCATTTTGTATGGGAATGTCAATATTTATCATATTTCGTTCTCTGAAGAAAGTTGTTCAGTTTCATGGGTAGCATCACACCCTAACGTTTGGTCAGCAATTTTTTTTTACACTTAGTATTCGTTATCGCAATATTTTAACTGCTTTTGAGCTGTGTTTTAATGGTCTGACTTTCGCGACGAGTCTGTTGCAGAAACAACTTAACTTATTTTAGTTTGGTGCTGTCACTTTCTATTTGAATAAAATAGAGACAGAAATACAACAGCTGGTTATAGTCCTGTCAAAGTGACGTTACTCGCCTTAAATAAAAAATGGCATGCTCAATGGTGACGTTTTATTTTAAGCGTTATACGTCACTTTGACAGAATTATAACCAGCTGTTTTATTTCTGTCTCTACTTTATTAAAATGTTAGAAAGTGACAGGACCAGACTAAAATAAGTTAATTTGTGTCTGCAACAGAATTGGCAGCATTTTCGACTTCTACTCGAGAACTCACTCGATAGAGAGAGAGAGACATCGTAACTTGACTGTCTCTCCATTTGTTATGCTCTGTAACCCATTAAATGTGTAAGTTTCCTCCGAGATGGCAGTAAACGTCCTTCGCTTCAGTGATGTATTTATTCCAACTATTGCACGCACAAAGGCTACATTTCCTGATTAGAAAGAAGAAAAAAAGATGTTCACCCTAGCTGCAAGTGGCGTAAGTGCGTAAAGTTTGTCTTTTTAAGCCATTCGACGTAAATGTCAGATGGGTATAAATAAATAAGAAAATTATCTTATATGCAGATGACCTGAACCAGGTTCTCAAATAGTTGAATGACACACATTTTTAGCAGTGCATTACCGTCTAGTATAAAATCCAAGAAATGGGCAGCAGCGTTCCCTGTGAATGGAAAACTTCTACTGCGCTCACCAACCCGCCTGCTAAGCGTGGTGAGTATGGCATATACCATTTTGAGGAGGCCCAGGTCCAGCAGTGGACTGTTGTGGCTGATGATGATATTTCATCCCATACTAGAGTAAAGAGGTAAAAATTCCAATCCTATATCATACGATAGAAAGAGGAAGTTTACTCCGAGCAAATCAAGCTCCTGAATGCCAGCGATATATTACCAACTGTTGCACGATCAATCGGATACTACTTTATCAGCCCTAACTGCCTCAGTGGTCTAGTGGTAGCTCCATGGGCTCCCAATCCACAGGAAAGAAGAAAGAAAGAAAGAAGAAGAAGAAAGAAAATACATTTATTCAGTACCCAAAATCACACAAGTATAAATAGCATATAACAAAATAAAAATAAAAACATGGACACCGAAAAGGGTACCCATCTCAGCATATGCTGCAGTTTAAAACTGCAGCGCTGGTTTTCAGCTGGGCCCACAGCATTTTTGACACAACAGATATAGTGCTCTTACTCAAAACTACATAATTATACACTATAAAACAAAACTACGAATATCATTCTTTCCTAAAACTAACACTGCTATTTAACTACGATATTTTAAAACTCCAAATCTATTAACTACATAAAATAAAACTAACCAACCTAACGCTGGGTATAGGTACAATTAAAAATATATTATGATTAAGACTATAATACCATTACATCTACACTAAGATCTACTTGAATACAACTATAATGGGAAAAATAAAAATAAAAATAAAAACAAAAAATACTAAGCAACACAATGGGGTAGCATGTTGAGTTATATTAAATGAGCGACAACATCTTGTAGTTGCAAATCTAGGCAATACTTTTTGAGCCGAAATCTGAAATTCCGTACAGTCTGTAGGTTTCTTATAGGAGGGGGTAAATTATTCCATATTTTGGCCGCGGCGTACTTGAAACTACCCTTGAAAGAACTCGTTTTGTGTCGCGGAATTTTCAAAATGCCAAGGCGATTGCGGCTAGACCACACCAGGTTTTCGTACAAGTACTCAGGTTTCTTGGTTCTAATTACTTCGAACAATAAAGTTGCCAAGTGAATATATCTTCTACTTGACATCTTCAGTACTCTGGCCTTGTTCAGATAAGGTGTTACGTGACTTCTAGGTGGGATACTAAAGCAGAACCTTGCGCATGCGTTCTGAACTCGCTGTATAAGCTGCTTTGTCCTAGCCAGAAGTCGAGGGCCGTAAACTAAATCCGCATAACTGAGCTTTGACAGAATCAACGACTCTACTAGGTTTATACGCAATTGCTCACTAATATATTTTCGAACTCTATATAGGATCTTTAACCTATAGAAACAGTTTCGGGCAACCTCCAAAATGTGAGATTCGAAACGCAACTGCGAATCCATCATTACACCCAAATTACGTGCCTCGGTCGTTTGTTCAATACTTTCTCCACTAATAGTAATGTTAGGATGTTTTGACTCTATATTTGTAATCAGATTCTTTGACCCCATAATCATGAATTTTGACTTGATAGGATTTAGTACAAGAGAGTTGCGATTAGACCAGTTTGCCAATCTCTCTAAGTCGTTGTTGATTTTCCTTTCAGCGGTTCGTGTATCATTAGGCCTAAACGATAAATATAATTGAGTATCATCCGCGTATATATGGTGTTTACAATTTTCGACACAGTTAACTATGTCAGCACTGTAGAGCGCAAATAGTAGGGGACCTAGTATAGAGCCCTGTGGGACCCCTCTAGTAACAGGTGACACTGAGGACGTCACTACACTACCATCAGCTTGGCGCGTTTCCACAAATTGGGATCTGCTGCTTAAAAAGCTATCAAACCACTTAACAGCAGCCATATCAAAACCGTAGTAAGACAACTTAGATAAGAGCAGAGGAATGTTTATGGAGTCAAAAGCCCTGGAGAAATCTAACAAAACCAATATTGTGCCCATTCCAGAATCCTGAGCCTCCAATATATTACTGGTGACATCCAATAGAGCCGTTGCCGTACTATGGCCTTTACGGAAGCCAGATTGTCGGTTTGGTAGGATATTATTTGATTCCAAAAATTCAGACACTTGCAAACTAACGACCTTTTCTAGCACTTTTGAAATGCAAGGTAAAATGCTAATTGGTCGGAGATCTCTATAACATGCCGGATTGGTTTTCTTCGGAAGTGGGCGAACCAGAGCTGTTTTCCAAATCTCTGGGAATGTAGAGGTGAGAATGGATGTGTTAATAATAGATGTTATATAGGTTAGTGTGTGATCTAGCGTCAAACGAATCATTTCTAGTGAAATCGTGTCAACTCCTTGAGCATTTGATTTTAAGTTATGAATTATTTTAGATATAACATCCTGATCAACGCATTTAAGTCTAAACGTATTGGTGCTAAAGCGGTTAAATTCAAAGTACGTCAAATCCGAAATGGTTACACAGTTCGAACCCGGTGTATCAAGGAAGTGCCTATTTATGTCTTCAGGGGAACAGGAAGTGGGTTTGATTAAATATAAATAAAAATTAAAATAAAATAAAACACATTAGTAGAGGCCTTTATTATTTCTTCCATGCTGGACTGGATTCTTCCATGCTGGACTGGAAGTGGTAGAAATACATAGAATGTGCCAGCTGCATCTCCTCCCGGGCATTCTGTAAAAACCAGCTAAGGGATTCGAGGGTTTATGTGTTGCAATTTAGGCGATGGGCTGACAACCTGTCACTATAGCAATATACGCAATCATCTGTAATATCCCTCAAAACTTGTCAAACGTGGCGAAACGAACTTTGTTTAGGTCGTTTTCGCTCTGCCTACCCCATTAGGGATAAAGGCGTGATTATATGTATGTATGTATGTATGTTTATTATTAGTAGGTACAGTTATCGTGTTGTATTATAACCGCCCTAGACACAGTATTATAAAAAAAAAAAGAAGTAAGTAGGTCCCTATCATTCGTCATCTTTGTATTTTATAGATACAGACAGATTATATTCCTAAAAACCTTAAACCATCTGATAGAAATATATTTTTAATATTCTGTCCACGCCGCAGCTAATGTAAAAGCCACAAAAAGCGAATCACATTATTATTTTAGGAGATCAAATTCAAATCTAATACATTTTTGCCCACGCGCGCCCTTCTCCCACAAGATAAAAGAAAATTCTGACAAGTTAAGATAAAATTATGTTTTAAAACATTACGTGGGCAGATATAATTTGTCTCCCTTAATATTAAATTATTTTCCAACCCAGCACAGGTGAATTTTGCGACAAGTTATTTTTTAAATATTAAATTGATGTCGATTCTCACGACATCATTCTAATTCTGATTCTTAGATAGCGCTGTCACTTTCTTAACCAATATGTGTCCCAGTATTATTTTATTACATTTATATCACTTGGAAAATTGCGCCTGTATAATTTAGAAATCGAAGAGAAACGACAAAATTACGCCAACCTGTCTATAAAAATGTATAATTTCTTTAAAAATTATTGGTAAAATTTGTGTGCAGATATTTTAAAAATATGGCCATTAACCATCTAATGAAGTATACAACCCATATTATATAATACATATACATATAATACATATTATGTTCACAAACTTTGAAGATATGCGATAACAAAGAAATAGGTATAACTTGGACGGAAGACTAAACTAAACTAAACATTATTAGAAATAAGCGGAAATTATCTAAATATTTTCAAAAGTTTCAGCAGTCTAAAATAATTTTAATCTCATTCCGAAAATTATTGTAAGTAAACCAGTTCATAATTGATTATTTCCAACTTTGTAATTCCCTTTATTATTTCTACAATATTAATCTCAGCAAAGAATTCTCAACAAAATTTTCTTACAATCAAACTTGGGACAAGAATTTAACTTTATTAATTATTCGCTAAATTAGCCAAACAAAAACTTACCGCGCGTGGCCGAATCGCGAGCAGCCAATCCTTTATCCAAACAAAAAAAAAATCAAACTGGCCGAAATCACTTCACCGTTCGAAATTCAAAACACAAATACTTTTTTTCATATTTCACAGAAACATAGACCCGCCAATTTTATTTTTCTTTATTCCTTTTTCAAAATTTGCGCGCGAAATGGAACAAGCGAGCGGTTTACTCGAATCGCAAAGGCGGACTGACTAGCTGTAGACGACGCTATGCAGTCTGCTATGGGTACCCAAGGCGCAGGTTCGCTTGGCTGAATATTAAGGCCGATTTACACGCTATTAGTGTTTAGTAGAGTGCTTTAGGAGGGTGCTTTAGTTGAAACGTGTAAACGTTACTAGCTTTAGTACAGTTATACTCGCTTTAGTAGCTCTTTAGTTGTCTTTCAAGTTGAATCAAATAGAATCGCTTTCTATTTTTGTTTCAAGTGATACCCCTCCCGCGCCCGCGCAACCCCCGCGCACCCCTCGCGCGTCACTCGGCGCTTCACTGGTTGTGTGTAAACACGAAATTTAGTAAAATCTTTAGTAGAGTGCACAAGTGACGTGAAACGCGTGTGTTTTAAAAATGGCTAAATGGTCGGAACATACAACTTTTAAATTTGTATAAATTATTTGTATTAATATTTCGTATAAAATGTCGTCTTCTATTTGCTCCATTACTATAATTAGCATTTTCCGTAGAATAGCGCGTATTTGGCGACGTCGTTGCGCGTTCATTGTGGCGTCGAAATGATACTCTACTGGAAGCATGTAAACGTTCACTCGCAGCGTACTAAAGCACTAAAGCACTTGCCTTTCAAGTTGTACTAAATTACTCTACTAAACACTAATAGCGTGTAAATAGGCCTTTATACCAGGGTTACGTTACGGTGCAGTAATATCTAATGGTCTACTTAGAACAACGGTCAGTCATATCTCTTCCTTTATGCTGTCCCAGATTTGTTCAGATAATTGGATCTATGCAAGGAGAAACATTCGTTTTAAAGACGAAAGGAAAGCTTTACATTATAGTTACTCTGTGGCTCTACAAATCTTTTCTCTGAGAACATTGGATTTCTTGTAGAATATAGTCCAGTTCCATAGGAAGAGTCATCCCATTACCGCTTTAAAACATTGTTTAAAACGAATGAAATGTATTGTATTGTTTAAGGGCAAACGTATGATGAATGATGATTAATGTACCGATATAATTTGAAAACACAGTGCTATTTCCTGGCTATTTCGGAGATAATACGGAAACTGAAGGGGGTTCTCGAACAACAAAACTCAACAACTTTCGCAAAAAAAAAACTTCTGAAAATTTAAAAAGCCTTACAAACTGTTGACCAAGACAAAATAATATTCTCATTTCCCAAATCTTTTTGTTACATTATTCTTCAGTTTCGTTTTCTGAGCAAGCCTTGATTAAAGAATAACCCTCTATAATGACGCAGCACCTTAGAGACTCGAGCATAAGTTTCTAAGATTTAGGCTCGTATTTATAAATCGATTTCAAGATTGAGAGCAATATTAAGTATGGATTTGACAGGTCGTTTTGTACTGAAATGACATTTCTGATACGAACTTAAACTCGCTGTCAGTCTCAAGTGCTGATCATAAATACGGGCCTTAATCTCTTTCTATGAAATATTTCCTTCGTCGTATGACTAATTATAATTACACCACTTTCTGCATAAAACCTGTTTGAGCTTCTTGGCTGCATTTCAACTTGCGCTGAAAACGTAGCGAGAAAATCATGCATTGACCAATCACAAAGCTCGAATTTCAAGCACTAGTCTCCAAAACAACATTACTAAACAGTTTTTAGGAGATAAAAAAACAGTTAGTTTTTTTACGTTGAGCTATCGATACCAACGTGTTTTGGGGCCCATAAATACTTGATTTCAGGCCTAATCACATCAGTATTATGTACTATTAGTAAACCAGACAGTAAATAGCTGATAAATGCTGCGAGACAATTATTAAATCATTGACAAAAATTGCTCTTCTGTTGTATATAAATGTTTATAATGTTTATATACCTCTTTGGTTGTATTTTCATCCTACCTCCATGTTGTTTTTTCATCGCTTCACACCCGAGCAGGTAATAATTGAAGCGCGCGAACAAATTCTTATTTGCTCGCATTCACTGACCTATTAACTTTTGGATACCGCTTTATTTAATGTAGTTTTTGACTATTAAAGGAGGACCTATCGTAGTTTCAACCGCAGTTTACGCATTTGCCATGGGATAATACATTTTTGCGCTTAATTTTTTTCTAAATTAGTTCCAAGAACACAGGTAGTCATAGTCATAGTAACGGAAATGAAAAGAAAATGAAAGTGAAAAGCTTAATCTGTCACCAGGACACTATCTATTATCTAGCTAAATTGTATTAAAATTCGTTAAGCCATTTAAGTGTGAAAAGGTAGAAATAACAAAGAAACAAAATGTTTACGATTTATATAGTTGTTATTTTATGTATTAATCTCGCAAAGCAGATATCTGCTCTTTGATCAATCTGTTTTTTTATTGGGTTTGCTCTTGATCTTGACTCTAGACACAAGGTCAGGGATGATAGTGACAGAGTCGACTACGTATCTAAATCATGCTCTTTGGTTTCCAATAGAGCATCAGCGTCCATGAGTTATTGAGTCTATGGTCCCATCGTGGAGTTATTCACCCGTGACCACGTTCAGAATCGAACTCGTAGCTCGTAGCGGAAAGCGGCGTAGCATTGTGCTACGGTCGCTACGGCGTAGCAGATCAAGTGTCAACATGATACGAACGTTTTTTTTTCTCCGCGAAAATATTATTTTTTATCACGAAAATGTTAATTTTTACCTCTATATTTCGTTGCATTTGCACACTCCATGGTTAACGAGGTTACAAGGAGCCCACCCGTAAAACCCGTTTAAAATTATGAATTGAAATATAGATGAGTTCAGATCCTCTTGACAATAATTTGTCATAGAATCAAGTTAACCCAGACCTAGAATATGCAGGTGCTAGTTGTTTGTTAATCCACAAACAGCAAAGAAAGGGGAGAATTCTATTTATACGTCTGTCTAAGTGAAGCGCCCTCTTGGCTAGTGCAAGCGAACTAGGCTTAGGGTTGGCACACAAAGCTCTTGAGGACAGAGGACGGAGGTTTAAGTGGGTTTCCATCATGCAAGTTACTTGCGCGCCAGTTGTAAGTTACATGTATAAAATTACAATATACTGAATCCTGCATTAGCAGGTTTTTACAGCATGACCGGGAGGATATATCATTCTGGATTTGATTATGATTCGAGGCTTCAGTATATTGTAATTAAGGTAATAGGCTAACTAGTCACTACACTACAGCAATATACAGATAAATTTTAAATAACCCTCAAAACTTGTCGGACGTGACGGAACGACCTTTGTTTGGGTCGTTGACGCTCTGCCTACCCCATTAGGGATACAGGCGTGATAGTATGTGTGACGACACAAATAATGGCGTTGTGCCAACCCTGAGCCTGCAGATGCGGGTCAAGATGCCCCTCATGTGTAGCAGGCCTGTGCAAGTGACATCTTTCTATCTGCGCTTCTATCTTCAGATATCTGACCTATTATAGCATATAGGCGCGAGCTTGTGACAGAGTTTTGAGATAAAGGTCACACTGCCTCCGTGGTCTAGTGGTCTGAGCCATGGGCTCCCGATCCGGAGGTCCTGAGTTTGATTCCCAGGGGGTACACAAAGTTGATATTTGTCACTGTGTAAGTTTTCCCCAGTAATAAAAAAAATTGGCTTTCCTATACAAAATGACCACCTCTCGATCAGACAATTTGTATGGAAACGCCAAAGAACTTTTTCATTTCCTGAAAGAATTTCCTGGCGTAAGTTGTTCAGTTTCGTTGACTGAGCAACCACTATCAGTTTGCGCGAAGCTGTCCCTTACACCCCGTATATTGAACGGTTGTAACTGTTGAAAACACCGCTTACTCTACATATCTGAATATTTTTCAACTCTGTATTCTAAGATTCTAACCACGTTTTAAACTCTTTTCTGCGCAATTTCCTTTCAAACCTCGAGTTTTACATAATTCTATCACTTTTCTTCTCAGCTGGTTTATTCGTATACTAGAAGCTCCGCATTTTTATCTGCAATTCCTTAGTAGAAATTTACGATGACAGGTAGCTCTGTTGGTAGAGCGATGGAACGATGTTCCAAGGTCGCAGGTTCAATCCCTAACCGAACCGAATATTTCGCATTATTATTTCTCAGGAAGTTTTAAAAAAAGACAAATCCGCAAGCACCGGCTAGTTTTCATAGGGTGGACATATTGAAAGTTTTGCATAATCGGAAAGATGTTTGAAAGTAACATTTCTATGTCTAATACATAAACATTAGAAATATCCTATTCGTCGCCCTCGAAAGTGAAACAAAAACCAATACACATCCGCAGCCATATTAATCCGAATATGGATTGGTGTACTTGTAATTTGTAAAGTCTTTACCGTATTCCAAGTCAGGGATAAAGTTATTGCCAAACACGAGTACGACTTCAAGTTCTAGTATTTACACACGAGTTGAGTAGGGATGGGGTAAAAAATACTAGCACTGTTATTTCAAGATACTAGTTTGCAGTTTGCACTCATATACAAGAGTCACTTAAACCTATTGCTAACCACGATGTAGGTGTGAAGTAACAAGAAAAATACTTACTAGAGTCTAGTAACTAGACTGTTATTTCAAAATATTAGGAAAATTGAGGAAAGTCTGTGAATGTTAATGTTTTGTTATCTGCTTGAAAAACTGTTTATCAAGCGCGTGAGTAATCATTTGAAAAAACTATATCAGCTACATATTTCATGACTACATAATCCCGACATGGGTTTTTCCAAGTAAGGGCTATTTTATTCATCACACTGAATCCAATCCGTCTGCCGGTTTGTTCTTACACTTTTTCAAAATGGGTTTGTTCTCTAGTCTATGTCAGAGGCGACGGGGACAGAGTCGACGATGGAGTAAACTTACCCAGAAGATACCTATTCACTCTAAATTTAAAATGTTAAGGATGGCATGGAAATACAGACACAAGTAGTTATTCCACTTTTTTGGTGTGTGTATTTTTTTTGGAAGCTCTGACTTGGTCCAATCAACAGAAAACGCTGCTATCTGTTCCATAATATTACAATATCTGCAACTTTAACTGTTACAAAAATACTCCCTAAATATTAGGTAATTCACAGCTCGTAAAGCAAATACAAAGTTTAAAGTATATTACACGTTGGACGTATATTCCTGTACAGCTGGCTTCTTCCTTCCGGTTGCCGGTAGAACATTGAAAAACGACGGCAAAGTGACTTTAGGAAATGAAATCTAACTTTAATAATAAAAAGCGAATGTTTATAGAAACAAACACTGGAATCAAATATATCTGTTATTGTAGAAGTTCGAATTGGTATTTAAGTAATGTGGTCTGAAGTAAAGAATATTAGATCTCCTACCATGTAGAAGATGGTAAAAGTTTCAAATTACCGATGGTTGCAAAACTGTTCGCACTTCTGAGGAAAATTTTAAAGATTTACCTTACTTTGGGTTTTTCCTTGGGTTTTTCAGAGAACGAATTACCTACATTTAAACTTTAGGTACTTTGACTCTTGTTCTTGTTAGACCCGTTTAGTTGGCATCCTACTAGTCAAATCAGCAACTTTTTATGAAATGTCAAAAACGCTTTTTTGTATCTTCGCCTTCCCTTTTATTATGGGAAAACGTTAAAAAAAAAAAAATGAAAATGGAAGATAGCGAGGTATGACGTCACTCCTTGGTAAATAAGTACTTGACTACTCAAATCAATAACTTCTATATTTTTAACTCGATTATTAAAACTATCTCTCATTTTTTTTTAAATGATGAATGAGATCCACAATATTTTAGCCATCAGATTTAATTATGAACATTTTGATTTTTTTTAGTCAATAAGCTCATTGTGTAAATGAAAAATAAAGTTGCTCTTATCCTTTATTCGTATTAGATAATATTTAAGACGCTACTGGTAGCTAATAAATACTTTTATTCTGTATCGATTGACGAGAATTAGAAGATACCAAAACACTGAAACAAGAACATAACAACAACATAAATACAACAAAAATATTATAACACAACACCGAACACAATATACAATACAATACAAATATACTTTATTGCACAAAAAACACAGAAATTACAAATTGCTCACATAGAGAGGTAGTACAATTGGCGGCCTTATTGCTAAGGTAGCAATATCTTCCAGGCAACCAGGCAGTAGGATTTAGCGGAATAGAAAATATTGTATGTTATAATATACATAAACTAACAACAAAATACGTATCCGGTGTAAGGGACAGCATCCCAGAAACGGATAGGGGTTGCTCAGTCTACGAAACTGAACAACTTTCACCAGGAAATTTATTCAGGGCATTCATAAAGAAAGCCCTTTTTTTCAATTCCTGAAAGAATATCCTGGTGAAAATTGTTCAGATTCGTTGACTGAGCAACCCCTATCAGTTTCTAGTACTCTGTCCCTTATACCCTGTATATCGTGACCTAACCTAACCTTTGTGGTTTAGGGGTCCGAGGCTGTAACCCCTGAAACGAAGGTTATTGGTTTGATCCCAATACACAACATTTATACTCATTGTAACTTTGTGTTCTCCCCACGGGAATCGAACCCAGGACCTCCGGATCAGGAGCCCATGGCTCAGACCACTGGACCACCGAGACAGTTTCATGACGAATAGAACCTTAAGGTACTTACAACAATGCCAGCAAAAAGCTCCAATGGCTCTTAACACAATCCTCGTGTCCAGGTTTCCGTGGATATAGGAGCCTATCATAGTAGCTATGTAGATGATTATATATACAGGCTCGAATACAATACAATACCATACGTAAACCGATATTGCCATGTACTTGTCCTGAAACATTTGAAAAGTTCAAAAACCCAACTGCTTAGAAAGTGATCTTTAAAACTTTAAATCGTTATAGATCCTAAAGGGTCATTCAAAACAAAAAATTATGCAAGAGCCTTAAATTGATTTTTCATTGCCTATTCAATGATAAAAAATTTGCACAAAATGGCGTCTGACTGTCGTCATATTTAATTTTGATCAAAGTAATGTCTTTATTAACACTCGCAAATTAAAATCGGCCCACGCGTTTGGTCTCTAGAGTGCCACACAAGAACAAACATACACTCATACATAACATACATAGGCTGATAAAAACATTACCCTTCTTTGCCTTGCACAGTCGGGTAAATAAATAAGATGGTGGGTGATGGTGGTACTCTCTGGGGGTAATCCATTATGTCTAAGTGGGGAATCGAAATTAATGTTAATTGGTCTATTCTACTGATTTCAGTGTTTCTTCAGTTTGCTAGTTCAATAACAATTGGCTACTTTCCAACTAGTCAAATCAGCAACTTTTTATGAAATGTCAAAAACGCTTTTTTGTATGAAAATAGTATATTATGACGTCACAATTTAGTAAATATTGACTACTCAAATCAATAACTTATATACTTTTAATTCGATTATTAAAATCTAAATTAGCATTTTTTTTTTTATGATGAATGAAATCCACAATATTTTTAGCCATCAGTTTTAAGTATAAACGTTTTGAATTTTTTAAGCTACCCAGTCAAGTACCCAATTTTGACTGGGTCAAACTAGTAGTTTAGACTACATAGAACACTAAGTTTATACTAAGTGTCTAACTAGGACAACAAGCGAGACCTAGGCCAACCTAGACTAAGCTTTCTAGCTATAATAGATAACTATAAAACATAGGGAATTTTTTTTGCTCGTTTTTATAGATAATGTTTCGGAGGCTGTTTCTCATGAACCGTGACAGTTAGATAGTTGAAATTTTCACAGATGATGTATTTTTATTTTAGCTATAACAACAAATACTAAAAACTGGCCAAGTGCGAGTCGGACAACAGATATTATTTTGTTTCCATTTTTAAAAATGATGGTACGGAACCCTTCGTGCGCCGCTAGTCCGAATCGTACTTGGCCGGTTTTTTTCCTAAACTTGAGTTTGGTTGATTCGTGTTTTACTTACAGACAGTATGCCTACCATAAGGAACCCGGAAGCTATGGCCAGTCCGATTATAATGAACATAAAGAGGGTATAAACACAAATGTAAGGAGCACCTCGAGTCGTCCCTTTTGGAAATATTCTTGATATAAACTTTCTACTGGACACCAATTCAGCTGAGGCCCAAAGCTGGAAAATATGTTATTTTAGGGTCAATTTGATTTTATCACCGGAAACACAAGCTGTAAGGTTGCAACATTTCTTAGGCTTGTTTCCACGCCAAAACTCTTTATAAAAAAAAAATATATCGTATTTATAAACCGCTCTCAAGATTGAGAGCAGTATTAAGTACGGATTTGACAGACCGTTTTGTACTGACATTTATGATAAAAACTCAAACTCGCTGTCACTCTTGGGAGCTGATTATAAATACAGGCCTTTAAGTACAGTTACTTATTTGTCATCTACTTATTTATTTTTATCTTTTAGGAAATAAAAATATTTCAACTTTCACATACACAAATTATCACTTCGATCAGACAATCTGTACGGGAAAGCTCATTTTTTTTCGCATCCTCAAATAATTTCCTGGCGAAAGTTGTCTAATTTCAATTATGCGTTATGCTGTCCCTTACACCCGGATTCATACCCGCGGGAATAGAGCAGGATCTGAGGGTATTCTCGTTCGAAAAGGTAGGTACCTGATTAAAAAACGGTAAAAAGTAGCCTATGACTGTCCAGTTTACCATCTATTGTCCTGCCAAATTTTATCAAAATCGGTTCAGCCGCTTAGGCGTGAAAGAGCAACAAATAAACAGACAGAATTACTTTCGCATTTATAATGTATGGATGTATTTCAATACAAAAACTTTGTGACGTCATAGCTGAAAAAGGCCTTACGGACGAAAGGCATTATTTAGGACCACAAATAACAAGGATCAGAAATCAAAATGAGGTACACAAATTTTTCGAGAATACCCTCAGATCCTGATCTAAAAACATAGACCACAGGGTGGAATCTAAATAACAGAAAAATTCGTAAGCTAAGTACAACAAAACCATACTCACGAAAGACGTTAAACAGATAAGTATAACAGCAATAGTCAATGGTAAGCATCTGCAGCATCTGCAGCAGCAGCAGCAGCAGTGACTTTGGTATCCATATCTGTCCAGCATTGGTATTTTCACCACCTTATCAGCGTCAGGGACGCCAAACGTTTTCATAGCTGTTTAGGTCTAGTCGTAGATTCGGGTTTTCGATCAGGGTGTCATAGGTTTGATATCCAGGTAAAATTAAGATATTGGACTGCAGAAATCAATGTCCCCCACTTTTCTTACTTTTCACACACAGAAAAGAAACCAAATCTATCAGCTTATGGCCGAAAATTTTGTAGTTTTTATTGTTACTTGAAATTTCTTATTGGACTTGAGCATTGGTTTACAGAACCTGCCTTTTCTCTAATCTAAGCTCAGACTAGATAAGTCCAGAATAAATGTTTGTTCTGACTCAAATCTTTCTAAACACCAGATTAGAAAATATTAAAACATTTTTCATAAATATTAGTATTGATGAATTGATTTTAGTATTTTAAAATTTTGTACGAACTTTTCAAAAGATTATTTTATTGTTGTTATTTGCAAATGCAAAGGGTTGTTTGATTATTTTGACATTGGAATGACTTTTGAGATCCATTTCTTTGATTTCTTTCATGGATTTCTTTAGAAAAAGCTAGAAAAAGTCCTGAAAAACAAACTTTATACTAAAAATTCATGCATGAAAAGAATTTTCCATTCCATTGACGCGATTGATGTCAAACATAAGCAAAAAATAATAAATATTTTGTAAATATTATAAAATCTGAGAAACCAGACCTAAGATGTGTCTGGGAATGAAGAGGAGCCACTCGTACACCCTGGAGGAGACAGTGGGTGACGTGACGGTGGACTATGATACATTGAAGAAGACTCCGATGGATTATTTCCTGTACTACCGACGATGTTGCTACTTTATTCGTCTAAGGACGGGCGCAGCGTTGACTTGTTTATTGTGTTTTGTGAGTAACTAGTTACCCTGTGTAATAAAGTCCTCCCACCGATTTTCGGTGATGACGGCCAGTCTCCCAGAGATAGGCCAACTGCGCAGGACTGGTTTTTAGTGCCCAAGTGTTTGCGCAACACACAGGTGCACTCTCTATTCTATCTCTTATTTTGATGGGACAGACTGACTGACACGACCAGAGAGAAATCAGGCGCAGGACCGACTATATTTACATGCCCATCCGACAGCATGGATTATTTTTCTTTTCGGACAATCAGGGGATCGGCCCGTAATGGTTCTAACCAAACTAGAAACAACAACACAAAGTCATTGTCCCCCGCCGGGAATCGAACCCGGGACCTCCGGGTCGTGAGCCCATGGCTCAGACCGCTAGACCACGAAAGCAGTTACCCTGTGTAGTAGCATCACCCCATGTTATCAGAAAATGGGCATTGGGCAACAAAGTTTCCTGTGAATAAAATAAACTCGTCAATTAACCTGCCAAGCTTAGGAGAAGACCATGAGGAGTGTGATAATTAGCCCAATTTGGATAAAGCCCATAATTATCTCCATTCCTTCTCAAGAGATAATTTATCCGTCGGTCTCCGTCGCTGTCTGTGATAGTGGTGGTTTTTACACAAACCATGTCAATGGCCTATTTTATCTGTGCCATCAGGCGGTTTAAAAACTTTGACCCAGGGTTCAAGAAGTATTTTTACCATACAAAAACTCTGATTAAATGGTTACTGGGACAAATCCTTTAATAGAAATAGGCATATAGGTAAGTAACCTATGGGGTCCAAAAAATAAACGCAGTATTTTAATACCTATTTTTTTTACTATACGAGCAAATAACTCGGTATATAAACACAACACAAAAAACAGTTCTAACATAAATTTATTGAAATAAGATTTATAAATTTATTTAATTCCAGTTTTGGGGAGCAGCTGAAATAATCGTAGCAGATAAATTTATGGCAAGGATATTCCCAGAGAGAGATAATTATCATAAATATTGCAAATTCTCATACCAATGTGTTGTTATATTATTCTTATTCGCCAATATTGTGTTAGCTGTCGGAGTAGCAAAGGTAATTCTGGTGATAGTTGTTCAGTATCGTTGACTGAGCAACCCCTATCAGTTTGCGGGACGCTGTCCCTTACACCCGGTATATTTAGCCTATATTAGCCCACTGCCAAGCCAAGCATACCTAGGCCTCTTCTTTTATGCGCCATTCTTTCCGATCCTGTGCTATCCGCATCCAGCTTTTACAAAAATACTTAGGGTCGTATTTATAATCAGCTCTCAAGAGTGACAGCGAATTTGAGTTTGTATCAGAAATGTCATTTCAGTACAAAACGACCTGTCAAATCCAAACTTAATATTGCTCTCAATCTTGAGATCGCTTTATAAATACGAGCCTTATACCACAGAACTTATACTTAAAAAAATACTCTTTTTCAGGGTCCTAATTCTAATAGATTACTAATTTTAAAAAAAACTCTTTGATATAATTTTTCTTTCAGAAAGACCACATTCTAATAGCCATCTTCACTTGGTGTGCGTTTTTCTTCCATCTGATCTACATCGTGGTTTATTTGATAACTGTGTGCTTCTTAATGTACGGTAACAGAATGACCAGAAGAGTATGCTTTCGGGTCGTCGGGTCTATTTTTTGGAACTTTTGTAAGTTTGCACGTTATTCTATGATTTGTAAGGCTCGTATTTATGAAGCGATCTCAAGATTGAGAGCAATATTGGGTGCGGATTTGACAGGTAATTTTGTACTGGAATGACATTTCTGATACGAACTCAAACTCGCTGTCACTCTTGAGAGCTGATTATAAATACGGGCCTAATAAGTAGTACTTACTCATCATGTTCCCAGCCTTTTTCCCGTATTACAATGGCTCTCATATTTCATAGTACTATTTTTATTTATTCTTCATAAATCCATTGAACTCGACTAACAGCATTTTAAGTAGTTTCCTCACGGCAAATGGTTGTATTTAAGAGCTTATTTCTTCTAAACGAATCATTGGAAAATTCCAAAAAAAATATACCTACATCTAAGAGATCATGGCCTGCAATTGCAACATCTGAAAATATTCTAGTTCATAACTAAGGCCCGTATTGATAATCAGCACTCAAGAGTGACAGCGAGATTAAGTTCTTATCAGAAATGTCATTTCAGCACAAAACGACCTGTCAAATCCATACTTAATATCGTCTCAATCTTGAGATCGATTTATAAATACGAGCCTTAATCAGTATGCTAAAAAAATCTGGAAGTACAGCTGTTTTATCAGTAAATATGATATTCCTTCTAAACTATTAGCAGCGCTTTCACGGTTTCTTAGGGAAATTACTTATCCGTATTATGTTATCTAAAATGGCTGCTTTTTTAAATCCGAATCCGATGCTAAGTTTTTATGGAATTAGCTTTTTTGTGCGTTTTTCGCATATTTTTGACGCGGCCATAGACCTAGGCCGTAGCGCGCTCTTATTTGAACAATATTCTAAGGTAATACGGGCGATAGTTGCATATCTTGAAATTTACCTGCTTATATGCCGGGAGGATACACCTTAAGGGGGTAACAGAGCATAGGTGGCGGCCTCACTAGTAATAAATTAATTGTGTCTTAAATACAAACATTTTCATGAATATTTATAACGTTTCGCGAGAATCACAACTTATTCTCCACTTACCAAATAATGCCATACGATAAATATAATTGACTCTTTAACCTGTTACTTGTTTCAGTTTTCTGCTACCTGTTGATTATAGTAAACAGCTACAGGATATCATTGTGGATACTAGACCAATTGACAGAAGAGATACTAGACTAACCGAAGAATGAAAAGAATAAGAAATAAACTAGCTTGGCTCTAACTAAGACGAAAAGCAAGTGTGAGAAAACTTATCATAAAACATACATAAAATCACGACTTTTTCCCTAATGGGGTAGGCAGAGCAAAAACGACCTAAACATAGGTTGTTCCGCCACGTCTGACAAGTTTCTAGGGCTAATACAGATGATGATTATGTATATTGCTATAGTGACGGGTTGTCAGCAAATTGCAATACACTGAAACCCTCAATTCCCTTAGCTGATTTTTACAGAATGCCCGGGAGGAGATGCAGCTGGTACATTCTATATTTTTCTATCACTCCCAGTCCAGCATGGAAGTTTTATAGCCTGACTAAAACGTGGCCCGTGTGGTGCCGGGTTAGAATAGCATCCCCCATAACTTCCTGCGGGTGTCATAAAAGGCGATTAATCCAGGGAATGGGCATAGTCCAGTGAGTTTAGAATAGTCAATAACCTCCTTAGTCAACCACCGTAATATCACAAAGGATACTAATATATAAGAAGAATGGAAACCCGTGTTTTATTCCCAAAGAAAAATCCAAAATGCGGAAAAAGCCTCAAGTCGGAAAAATAAATAAAAAAACACACTTATCTATTTCAAACTTTTCACTCTCTCCAAGTAGTTAGTTCTATCAAAGTTAGTTTCTGAAAGACAAGAAAAATCAATCAGTAAGCTCTGAAAAGTTCCCGCTCTTTCGCTTTTTCCTTCTTTTTTAAATTGGAGAACAAAGAACCTCCTGAAAGATTAAAAGTTAATTCAATTGAAATTGAATAAGAATGAAATCGATTGAAACATTATGAAAATCAAAGAAAGGGAGAGTGAAATTACTTAAGAGAATTTTTTCCTAAAATTTTCGGGTCACTCACCTGTTTATGGATTCTTTCATACTTTTTGGGGACAGAGAACAATGCTTTCGATTCTTTGATGACACGACTTAACCTTTAACGGCCTACGAGTAATATGGCCACTAATTTTTGATCAGCTATTTTTACTCAATAAAAGTAACTAAACAAGTTAAATGGTTTAACTAATTTTTACCCAAAATTATTCCTTTCTGTTCCCTCATGATAGAAAATGACAGGTGAAAATTTCAGTCAATATTTAGTGATTTTGTGAGTTTTAAGTAATGTCCTTTTCACTCGATCAAAAATCGAAGGTGAACATACAAAAAATCTAATTAAATATGTGTAATCGCAAGTGAAATTGGGCGATTGTCTAACAAGGCTTGACTCCTGGCTTTAGTCCAGTAAAGTTAAAGTTGATATTAATTTATAGATGAATAAATTCTAAAATATTGCAGTGACATTGTTTATCAAATATTTTACAACCACGGAGAGTATAAGTACTTATTTTGACTCAATAGTTCTTTTTTAAATCAAAATTAGAACCACCTAATACATACATATTACATGTACCTAATCACACTTTTTCCTGGAGGGGTAGGAAGATCTTTCCACTTGCTACAATCTTTACCTTGCACGTTTCAGCTATTTTCTTTGCCCAGGGTAGAGTTGTGTGTTGATTTTGTTGCGAGAGTATCTTAGGTTCCTCAGTAATATTACTAGACGAAGTGTTATTTATAATGAAAATTGAATGGCTTACTTAACACTCCATTCCACAATATTCAATTCAATTCAATTCAATTCAATTCAATTCAATTCAATTTCTTTATTCGTTCACAATATACATTGTATTTGAATATTATACAGTAATAAAATAATAATAATACAATTTCTTAAGTTAGTTAACATGATCATAATCATTAAGAATACCTACACCAATAATAAATAGTATAAAACAATATCAATTCTGCAAGCCAATAACAACTAAGCCGTTAAGTTTTCACTATGTATTCCTCAATTTACACGTGTTTAGTTATTCCAGTGCTTTTATCTTATGGGTGGTTTACATTAGGACAGTTTTTTTTTTTAGCGAGTGAATTTTCGAGTCGAACAACGACCCGAAAGGACAGGTTGTATTGTAAGTACCGTGCATAAGTAAATCACTTGCATTCAAGTTGGTAAGTTGGTACATTATTGGCTTGAAAGGCAACTTGAACTTGAAATTGAAAGCCCACTGGCAGAACAGTTTACACGTTTCAACTTACCAACTGCACTTATGCACTATACTTACAGCTTGAACAATCTAAACCGCCCATTACTCGATCATTAATGCATCCTGATCTTAAAATTAAGTTTAAGTTGACTGGACTATTAATACGGGACGCAGCCAGCGTCTAAAATCTCGTGTTCAATTTAAATCTATTTTCGGAACGAAATGAAATTCTATTTCGTGAGGTTGATAATTTCGACGGCACCTTTTCATGTTATTATTACTTTGGTATTTACTTTGTTTTGGTAGAGTTATATTATTGTTATTACAGTCCCTAATTCCCGCAGGGGAAATACAAAGTGGGTATTTTGAAAATTTATCCCTTTGTGTACGAAGACACCCTTTGAGAGATTTTACCCAGTTTGGATTGTATAGGACATTTCAGGCTAACACACCTTATTGTTAGAAAGAATCATTCCGTGCTTCAGAGGACATGTTAAACTCGGTCCTGGTCACCGTCTTTGATAGTGGCTTTTGAGGTGGCTCAAAGTACGAAACCATCGCGGAACTCTTTTTCTTGTCAGACAATCAGGTTATTCGGCCTGCATTGTCCTGACCAAACTGGGAAAATCTTACAAAGTGATGTTTCCTCCTGGGATTCGAAGTAAATAAAGTTGTTTAAGTGGTCGTTGATAGTGAAAACTTGTGGTAAAATATTTTACCTTATTTATTTCAATTCATTCTGGCGTTATATTTGAAGCTTGCTGCACCAAATATAACGCCAGAATGGCCGTACATCCAAACAAACTGGCAGTGCAACTCATAGAACCCGAGAGTGGGCGACGTCTGAAACGACGCAAGATCCAAGACTACTAAGGTCCGTATTTATAATCAGCTCTCAAGAGTGACAGCGTGTTTGAGTTCGTATCAGAAATGTCATTTCAGTACCAAACGACCTGTCAAATCCATACTTAATATTGCTCTCAATCTTGAGATCGCTTTATAAATACGAGCCTAAATGAGATGAGGCAGCCTCGATGGAGGGTGACTCTACACGCTAACTACCGCACACCACATCTGCTCATAGTTGATGGACTGATTGCAGATTAAAATGGAACATAAAAAAAAAAAAAAAACTTATTTATAATGTATAAACTGTAAATAGTTACTGAGAAAAATGGTTTAAACTTTTAGAATTTCCATCGAAAGCCCCGACAAGCCCTTAAGCGTATTAGAGCGTGTACTAAGTGGTTGGTGTTTTCACGGCGGCATTTCAGGGGTGACCATTAAACTCGCTGTACAGATTTCTTCTGTGCTGGACTGAAAGCGATAAAAACAGAAGTATACATGGAAATGAAAAAAATAGTATACCTGGATATCCCGGATGGTGTAGTGGATGGGGCCGCGGCCTTCTGTGCAGGAGGTCGTGGTTCGAATCCCACCACGTACCAATGTGTTTTTCGGTTTTCGAATTTCATATGTACGTTTATTCGGCGCTTTTACGGTGAAGGAAAACATCGTAAGGAAACCTGCACACACCTACGAAGAAATTCAAAGGTTATGTGTAACCTAATCTAGGATTGGGTCTGGTTTCCCTTCTGGGTTGCGGAGGTCAGATGGCAGTCGCTCTGTGTAAAAACCAGCGTACCCTCGGTCAATCACCTAGATTAGGTAGCCGACCCGGAGAGATACGGGAAAAGGCTAGGAAGATGATGATGACCTGGAAATGAAAAAAAAAATGACTTCCCCATACAAAATGGCACCTCGATCAGACGCAGACAATTTGTATGGTAAAGACATTTTTTTTTTTTTCATTTTCTGAAAGAATTTCCTGGTGAAAGTTAACGCCGCCTGTGATAGAGTCCCAACTAGCAAAATCAGTACTTCAAGACTAAATCAAGACTACTTTTTTTGTACTTGTACGATACTTGTGGTTTACTACAATGCTGGATTTGGGTACAGTTATAGGAGCATTCTTTTCTTATAAAGATCGTACAATCAACTTATAGAATGTCAGTTATCCCTATAGTACACTTGAGGAAGCGCAATCGCTTCTATAATTATCTGAAACTACACATTTTTAAGTACAACCACACTTGTTAGTATCTGACGTAAGCATCTTACTAAAGCTATTTTGTTTATAATGCTCTAGTAATATACTTAGTTGTTAGTAATTATAAGTACATTTTGTAAACTGAAAAAAAAGACAGAATCAGTTTCTTTGGCTGGTTATTGCAGTGAGTTGTAATAAAAGCAAAATATTAAAAATATAAGTATCCATTTCCTTTTATAATATTAGATATAATTTGTAGTAACTGCATAAGGTAAATAATAATCTCCATACTGCACATATAGTGTGGGAACTCGCCGGGGAAGTCATTTTTGTTGTAAATTTGTACCAAGATTTATTTAATTTTACAACGCGCTTTGCAAAATAGCACTTATAAAATTTGTTGTTAAATAATCATTAGAAGATTTTTATGATCATTCGCCATTTTTTTGAAATACTCTGCTTTGAGTATTTTAAAGAACAATTGTTAGTCAATTAGTACTTGTAGTAGTCGCAATCAAGACAACATGCCTCCATATTGAAACAAATTTAGGGTTCCTCATACAATCGGACTACATATGTGATTGATGTAGTATCTTATACGGTTTTTTGATCTTAAAACGCTCTTTTTAAGCACTAATGCATTTAAAAGGGTCTCAAAGAAGACTGTTACAAGACAAACTTATAATGATCTTAGCTAAGAGTGTTATAACATCTTATGTTCTTTTGTTTGATATTAAAACGCTCTTATTAAGCACTAATGCATTTAAAAGAGTCTTAAAGAAGACTGTTACGAGACAAACTTCGAATCATCTTAGCTAAGAGTGTTATAATATCTTCTTTTCTTACGAAATGCTACTATAAGATTTCAAGACTATTAAATCTTTCTGCAAACAATTATAGGATGCGTATTCCTATAAGTCGTTTATAAGATAAACTTGTAGTCAACCATAAGACTAAGTAATAAAAACAAATGCTCTTGAGAATATACACGCTTGTGAAATGTTATTATAAGTAAAAAAGACCTATAATTGTTTTGTAAATAGCTTTGTAGCAAACTATAAGACTGAGATATAAATCCTAAAGCGCTTGAGTATATTCAAGCTTATATAAGCCTATTATAAGAGACAAAGTCTACAACAATACCTTTATAAGAACATTATTAGAGGGGTAGACTTATAATCTATCACTATAGGATTACTTTGCTTGTTGGGGTCTGTGCGAAAAGAGAACAGGCATGGAATTTGAGGGCGCGCATTTGTATTTAATTAACTGTCGCTTGATCGTGTGAGGATTATGCCCAAGTCTTTAACAGTAACCTTCTACATTAAATTTTGGAGGTTTTAGGTCAAAGAGTTAGGCATAAACGCCACGCAACCAGCCGTGGTATAGTTAATACAAATGTGCGCCCTCAGATTCTATGCCTCGCACAGACTCTATCGCCGCTATTTCTATGGCCACACGTTGTTTTCAGTTTGTACTTTGTAATAAGTATGTCATACCGCGCGCTCCACGTCGCGGCTATTAAACCACCATTGACACGGAAACCGCAGGCTTTCATGTATGAAGCAACAGGGTAAGGTAGTTGTAGAGTTTATAGGCTCGTATTTATAAAGCGATCTCAACATTGAGAACAGTATTAAGTACGGATTTGACAGACCGTTTTTTACTAAAATGACATTTCTGATACGAACTCAAATTTGCTGTCACTCTTGAGAGCTGTTTATAAATACGGGCCATAGTAATTTAATTAGTTCCTAACGTTTAACACTAGCGACTTCTTCTTATCAATCTGTGCCTCAGACAGGGTTTGTGTATCAGATAGGTAACTGAGACAGCGACCGTGACCGACTCTATAGGTTCTTAATCAGTTGCGAAAAAAGAAAATAACGTCTTCCTTCATATGATTAATAATTACCAATAATTACAAAAACATTTGAAATAGGTATTCTGAGCTGGAGCATAGATATATTTTTATACCGTTCGCAGTTGAAACTGAAGGACCATGGGGCATAGAGGCAAAAAAGTTTGTCCGAGAACTAGGGCGACGCCTACGAGACCGCGGTAGCAATCCCCGCTCCGGAGCGTACCTCATACAGCATATCTCACTAGCGATCCAGCGTGGGAATGCTGCTGGAGTAATGGGAACGTTTGAGCCAGGTACGCTGCGGGGCGGGCTCTTTGATTAGGTGCCTAGTTTTAATTTGTTTTATGTTTTGTTTATATATTATTGTGATACGATTTTTGAAAATACCTATTTCTTGTAAATTTGTAAATAAAGAAATTATTATTACCATCACAAAATGATAAAATTGTGCGATAAATGGAACCCATAACCTCCGAATCGAGAGTCCAGGAGTTCAACTACACCGCAGAGGACCGTGTTTGTGAATCACGTTTCTTTTTGAAAAGCTTTCCAGGCACTTACAGGCCTAAGTTGACTAATATAAAGCCGTCTGTCTTACGCAGATGTGTTTTATAGCAGTCTCAGGTATGGTAGGGCCCGAATATATTAAATTCAGTTGATCTTACTAAACTGAAAGCCCGGATGGTGTAGTGGATAGGGCCGCGGCCTTCTGTGCAAGAGGTCGTGGTTCGAATCCCACTTCAAATTGTCTGATCGAGTAGGTCATTTTGTAAGGGAAAGTTAAAAAAACCTGTATTCAGTATCGTTGACCTAGCAACCCCTATTAGTTTGCGGTATATACGCTGTCCCTTACACCCATTATTAAATTCAGTTGATCTAACTAAACTCTAGCCTAAATTAGGAGATTTAGTCATAGAAAGTGAGAAAAGGGTATAGGTACCGAAAACTGAAAGGGGTTGCTTTTGCTTCAGTAAACTTTTAAACACTTTCACAAAGAAATTCTTCAGGAACTTTGTTCAGGAGGGTAAAAAAAAATGTTTAGTCCCTACCATTACTTCATACCCGGGCATGCTGTAAAAACCAGCTAAGGGATTCGAGGGTTGAAGTGTATTGCAATTTATAGGCGATGGGCTGACAACCTGTCACTATAGAAATATACATAATCATCTGTAATAACCCTCAAAACTTGTCAGACGTGGCGGAACGACTTTTGTTTATGTCGTTTTTGCTCTGCCTAACCCACTAGGGATAAAGGCGTGATTTGTGTGTTTGTGTGTATACATTACTTCACGGTGCGGTGGTATGTACTAGTATATACAGGGGTATATTGCAGTGGGGATAAGCCATTTTTGTTTTATCCTGATGAAAGAATGGGCCCGATTCGTAACCATACTAAAATTATTGCCGTCCCGTTCTGTTCTCTCATGATGATAGAAAGTGGTAGGAATGGACTTATATTAGTTAAGTCGCGTATTTTGCAACCACGAATTGCTACCTATCTTAGTACCTACAAGTTGTTTAGTTTCAGTTAAACTTAACTGAGTAAGCTTTTTCAGTTTTCAGTATAGTGTCCCTTACTAACACCCTGTAAATGATTTGATAATGAAGTTCCTACACCCTGTATAATGCTATCGATTCGTTGAGAGCACGACTTAACTAAATCTTTAGGTACTAAAATTATTGCCGTCCCTTTCTGTTCTCTCATGATTGAAAATGACAGTTTTTAATAGTTAAGTCGTGATTTTTGCAACTACGAATTGCTACCATTGTAATGCTAATGAATAAAGGTATTTATTAGAAAAAATTAAACTACAAAATCAAAGAAGATGGTGGAAAGATGTATTCAAACAAACGAACATCAACATCATCCCAGTCAAGTAGAGCATAGCGATCATTGCGTACACGAGTTTGAACCTTTCTCCTCTGACCAGAAGGGTCAGCAAGCAGTAGTCCCGATGGAACAGCAGCTCTGAACACCAGCAGATCTGTAAGAAGTGCAAATTAATAAAGATAGATAATTGTATATTAGCAAATCGAATATCAATCGATAACTTTGCAACTTTGTGTGACAGTGACAGATATTTAAATTTGCCGCCGTTTAGTTTAATGATACGACAAGGAAATGAAATGACACATTGGTTCGTTTTACAGCACAGCGAACTCCGCCCTAATTTATTAACATGATCCATTGTTTATTACACAAGTATTACATTCTTACATTTTACAACACTAACCTATAATAAATTAATAAGAAAACTTATTTCACAAATATTTATTAGACAAGGCATAATAATCCTAAAGTTGTGTGCCAGCCAAGACAAAATGGACGACTTAAAAATAATAAAATCCATAAAAACGTTGGCTCCTATTTCCAAATTATAGGGATCAAAATCGCCCAGCAGCAATTTCAACATTATTTACGTTCTCTCTGATTGGTCGATTTCGCCGGGCCGACGTGGGCCGAGGCCGCGTTCGTCTCATTTCGTGCCGACGCCGTGTAGCACCTAGCGCGTAGGTATATTATTGTGTGGCTGGAATTTTCTCCTTGTGGTTGCTAGAAATCTACTTGCGAAGAAAAATGTCAGAAGAAATCAGTGAGGAAGAACTGAAGACCGAAATTGAAAGTAAGTAAATGATTTCTTTGAGTTTAAGCATGTTTTTATGAGATATTAAAGTTTTGTAGCCGTATTGAGCTTTATATTTAGCTACGATATCCTTGTGCACGTAATGGCTTCCTTCACCATGTTCAATACAAGTTGACTATTTCGTAAGTTTCAATACGAAATATCTCTGATAGTAAGAGGTCTTCGGCAAAATGTTTTTAGTGAAAGTTATTCGAGATTATTATGCGGATTTTCTGATGGGCAAGCCTCTAATTTTAGGTTCCCAGGTATGGCAGCCTACTGATGGTTTATTTTTATGCATCGCGTTTATTGTCCACGTATGAAGCGATGTTATGGCGGCAGCTACTAATCAGAAAAGGTTTAAAATAGCTGCGCAATATGATAAGTAACAGGTTTCACTTGAAATATTTTGAGCATAAATGCGTATTTTTGGGTAAAATGAGAATTTGCATAGAATTATCGAGGAGTTTGGTCTATTTCCTGCAAGCGGCCATGTTGCGTTCGGGTTTACGCATCGATCCATCAATCTTTGTTCCCTTGCAACAAGATGTCTTTGTGCTGTTGATGTTTAGTTCATTGAGAATAGAGATCCTGCGTACAATGGAACGTTTACTTGATAAAAGGTTCATAAAAAATTTATAGGTCAACATTTATTGCAAAATATGTTTTTAGAATAAATAGGTTGGAAAAGGGCAATTTCGCAATATCTATCTATGATTTGAGCAGATTTTTTATGTAAATAAAAGGTTAAAATAGCTTACTGGCTCATCCTCATACAGACTGCTGTATGCCACTAATGATAGTCATAGAATTAACTTAATCATTTGAAAAACTTACAGTCTGCTAAAAAAATGAATCCCGAACTGTAGTTTTAAGTTCTCAAACTGAACAAAATACTGGGTGTAAGGGAGACCTTGCCACAAACTAAAAGAGGCTTAGTCTACAAAACTGAACAACTTTGACTAAGAAATTCTTTCACGAAACCCTTTTTTTTTTTTCAACTTCCCATAAAATAACCACCACATTCAAAAATTTTCATTTCCTGAAAGAATTTCCTAGTGAATGTTCAGTTTTGTTGATTGAGCAACCCCTATCAGTTAGCAGGAAGTCCTTACATCTCATATGGATATTCCAAAAATGTGAACAATCATAACTCTCATTTACAGAGATCCTGAAAGATGCGGATCTATCCAAGACCTACACAAAGCATGTCATCCAAAAACTGGAGAAAAAGCTTGGGATCGAGCTCCAACACATGAAGAAGACCATCGACAAAATGGTCATGGACTATGTGAACAGCCAAGAGTCTGAGAGTGAGGAGGAAGAGGTTTGTATAGTATAGTCATGCATGTATACTTTTCAGGGCAGACCGAGCATCACAGACCTCATTAAAATACATGTTTGAAAAGTTTTAAGGGTTGTTTCACATTTGATTGGTTGTTTTTATCCGGTAGGCCCATGGGTGGGCCATGATGACCAAACCTACAACTTATTGTAAACACTCTGGAAAACTATTGGAACACTTTGTAAGGACCATACTGGGATAAACCGTTTAGGTGCAAATGTCAAAGTTGAAAAATGTCCAGTGATATGTCCAAATATAAAACATTAGCTTTTCTGTTCCAACTTGAACGTTCTGTGATTTTGGTATTTTTCTGCTTGAACATTTTACAATTTAGACATTTTGAGATTTGGATATTTAGTGACTTAAACACTGGGCCCGATTCGTAACCATCCCGACTTAACTAAATAAATCTCAACTAAAATTATTGCCATCCCGTTCTGTTATCTCATGAATCATGATAGAAAGTGCCAGGTATGGACTTATTTGCAACCACGAATTGCTACCATTCTGGACCTAAATGAAATAAAAATACTTATTGGATCTCATCTATTCTCTCCAGCTGTTAGATTATACATTAATGTTTGTCTTCCACAGAAATCTGAGAAATCTGAAGAGGAGGAAGAAGAAGAGGAAGAACGTCCAAAGAAACGCAAGAAGAAGGGATCTGACGACGAGTGGGGCGGCAGCAAGAAAGAAGCCAAGCCCAAAGGAAAGAAGGTAAAGTTCAACATCATCAGTTTATTGCTGGACAGGAGTGCGTTCAGATGGCCAGTATAAATTTTAAACCGTACGATATTTATACTAGCGGGTCGTCGCACTGAACGTGCACCGAACAAAACTGTCAAAATTGCTACACATCGAAACCATTGACCAATGATAGACGTCATACATACACACACATACACATTTGACAGCCGGCGAAATATTCGCACGCTCTCGAGGTAGCAAAATCTTCGCCGCTGTCAGATAAAACTTCACTTCCGGTGCATCTCTGAACGGGCAGGATAAAAATTCGCCTAGTCGAAATTTCATCTGACAGGCACCTCTGAATGGGCAGGCTAATTTTTAACCAGGTTAAATTTTGATCGATCGAGCGGCTTTGAACGTACTCCAGATCTCTCTGTTTCAGTCTGTCAGCTTTAGTTGTAAAAGTTTTTTTTTTGCACTGTATGTTTTAGTTTAAGATGGTCTATAAAACTGCATACATAACTAAAACCAATATTCATATTTGTTGGGAGTATTTGCTATATTCACTGATAACAAATACTTGGCAGGCAGATTTCTGGATTCATTTCTTAGGGCCGAAACAAATCTGCTTTGAATTTGCTGAGCTGATTAATAATGCTTATAAATAGTTTGACAGATAATTACGGTGTGATGCGAGCAATTTTGTCTTTTGATTCTTTCGAACCTCAGTATAATATGGTATAATGGACATGCTATCGGAATCACTACTATCTTTTTCTTTTTAATTTTCCAGGGTGGCGGCGGCGGTCGCGGCAAGGGCAGCGGCTACACGCGCGCGTACAAGCTGTCACCCGCGCTGGCAGACCTCATGGGCAAGGACGAGATGCCCCGACATGAGGTAACCAAGATTCTTTTTATTCTTCGTCTTGTCGTATGAGTTTTTGATTCGACTAATAGCACAGCTAATAGGCCTCTGACATGGTTTGTGTTACGACCACAGTGCCCGGGTGGGACCGCCGGATTAACGTGCACTCCGAAGCACGGAATCTTTTTTCATCCAGACAATCAGGTTATTCCGCCTGCAACTTTGTGTTACCCCGCTGGGAATCGAACCCAGGGCCTCCGAGTCGATAGCCTATGGCTCATACCACTAGACCACAGAGGCAGTTATTCTTTTAATTTATTGAAATGAGAGAGAAGAGTTCCGAAAGCAATTTACGCCCTTATGAAAAACCAGAGTCGACACATCCTAGCATTCATTAAACCTCCAACTTGATCTTAGCCTAGCCTAGGGCTCTCAATCCTAAGATCGTGGGCCGGATAATTATTATCAAGTAAGATTGTCCTCAGTTTGGTTAGGACAGACAAAATCAACTGATTATCACTCAAGAATGTTTATTCTCGTTTGGTTCAGTCTCGATCGCTGTCTCTAATAGTGGAAATTAAACAAGCAGTATTTATCGGTAACTGCAAAATATCTGGTTTCGAAAGTTCTTCTTTTTAGAAGACCCACTATTTGAACGAAATCTATTAAAAAGGGACATTTTGCGAAAGGGACATTTTGCGAAAAGTGACATTATGCGAAAGGGACATTAAAAGGTTTATATTAGGTTGTTGTATGATTTTTATATTAACGTGACTTACCTTCCAAATTCCAGGTGGTGAAACGCGTATGGGAGATAATCAAGAAGAAGAATCTCTACGACCAGAACAACAAACAGTTTGCCATCTGCGACGACGCGCTGTACAAGGTCATCGGCACCAAACGGTTCCGTATATTCGGCATGATGAAGTACTTGAAGACGCATTTCATAGATGAATAGGATGACTAAGTAAGCTGAGCGTTAAGGTGCAGAATGTCTAATTTGCAAAAAATAAAAAATCGCAAAATGTCAGAGTAGCAAAATGTCCAAATCGCGAAATGTCAAAGGTGCAAAATGTATACATGGCACATGTCTAGATCTCACAATATTTTTGTCAGAAAGATAGTAATAAAGAGAAGTATAACAGTTTGCCATCTGCGACGACGCGCTGTACAAGGTCATCAGCACCAAACGGTTCCGTATATTCGGCATGATGAAGTATTTGAAGACGCATTTCATCGATGAATAGGGTGACTAAGTAAGCTAAGCGTTTAGAAGCAGAATGTCCAAATCGCGAAATGTCAAAGGTATAAAATGTGTACATTTTAGCTAAATGTCCAAATCGCGAAATGTCAAAAGCTATAAAATGTGTACATCGCAAAACGTCATGTCACATGTCCAAACCTCTGAATATTCAAGTCAGAACTCATAGGGATCCTCTCGGGGTTGTTCTATCACGAAGCATATTGTCTACAAGCCTACGACTACAAGCAGAATCAAAATTTATAATAACTAGCTAACGAAATCATAATGGATACTTAAAAGGTTGACATTTTGCAAATATTTAGACTTTTTGCAACCACTGGACATTCTGCAACTTGGACATTCTGCGCCTGAATGGTTTTATGTGAGGGACGGTTGTATTTTCATTAGTGGTAAGCTAATTTTCTTTTAAGTGACTATGACTATCAGTCGTCCGATATCAGAAAACATATACCTACCTAAATGGTACTGTTCTTTTATGATTCGCATGGCGATATCAAACATCGGAGAATGTTTTTGTTATAGTATTTATTATGATGGAATTACATTTTCGTTTTGTTCGAAATGTGATCGCATATTTGTTTAGCAATACAACGTGTAACATAAAGGGTATATGCACAGTGAAATGTGTGAATCTACCCATGAAACTGAACAACTTTCCCTAAGGAACATACATAAGTCGAAATACGAAAAAAAAAATGACTTCCCATTCCCATACTAAACACGCTTTCAGCTGATGCATTTTGTATGGAAGGTCAATTTTTTTTTTTTTAGTTTTTCGACCTATGTTCCTTGGGGAAAGTTGTTCAGTTTCATGGTTAGATTCACACATTTCACGATACACATACAACGTGTTGTATAACTAAAATCCATGAAAAGAGATTTCAGTAATATATTGAACAAGACGTGAAAAAGTAACTTGCTAAAATTATTATTATACTTAAAACAAAATTATGCTCAATATCTCTTATATTGGAAGATTTTTAAGAGTTTTGGCATTGCTATGATGTGATATCTTTTAATGGATTAAATAAATATTTTTGCTTTATACATAAGAAAGACTGAGCATCCATAGACAAATATGGCTCAGGTCGCAAAATGTACCATTCTCAAAACGTATGATGGAAGGGTAAATAATTTTCTTGTTGGTCAATATATACATTTTGATGCTCTTCATAACCGCTATTTCACAATAACTAAGAATAGTTATTTCTATACAAAGCAGCTTTACATGATATTTATTTTTTGTAATTACAACTTAAATAAAATAAACTTGACTTGACTAAACTAATTTTGAATGAAGTTTATTTTTAGTCAGCTAATGAATTATAAGTCGAAGTTAAATCTTTAGAATAAGCTACGTATAAGTATGTAGTACATTAAACGTGTAAAAATAAGTCTAAAATGTATGAAAGGCGTGTGTGAGTTGCAGTTTCCATACAACTCGTAGGAAATGACGAAAAGGCAAGCAATATGTATTCTACTGATAAGCCTTCGTGCATATATGAAGGCTTTTCTGTAAAATGGATCTTCCGTGTTGGTGAATATGGTGAAAAATAAAGACTTACAGTTGAAGAAAATTATCTTTTATTTATTTACCTTTAGGAAAACCCAAACGACAGTAAAATCACAAATTTTTTGCGATTGATCTATGTCTCAAATGGTCAAATTACATTCGTCATAGGTGCGATTAGTCTAAATTACGCAAGTTTATGTATAGGGCCAAATTCACAATTTTTTTGCGATGTCTCAAATGGTCAAATTACATTTCGTCATAGGTGCGATTAGTCTAAATTGCGGAAGTTTATGTATATCCTGCGCATTTGTTTATTTTATTTTTATTATATCAATAACATAATGTAGTTTACTAATAACATGTTTTACTAATAACAATAAACTTACGAGACCGAACACCGCAAAGAAAATAGATCCATCTTTTAGGTTGAATCGATAAACTGCATCTTCTGTGCTACTTTTCTCAATGTATTTCAACAACACTTCATAGGTCCTCTTGTCGAAATAGTCCAGCACCGTCATAGTTGCAGAATACTTGATAAAAATAGTAAAAATAACTTCAAAAATAAACACAAAGTACTATGAAAATAAACAAGTATTTTGACAGACTTGCCAAAATAACGACATAGCGTAAATAGGTTAGATTAGGTATAAGAAGACAAAAGAAAATACACTCTGAAGACTAGGCTGCATGGGCTCACGCTCTTCGCCTTCCCAAACGGGAGAATAAAAAAATAAAAAAACTTTGGATATAAAACCTCTCTAACTTGTGGCAGTTACTACTCCTCATTATAAAAACTTCTTGCACTATCTTCTATATTCCGTGGTCCTCCATAGAGAAGGGCTTATTTATATGAATAATTATTTCCCCTTTATTCCCATGGGATGTCCATATAAGCCCCTCTCATTTCTATCTTGTCTTAAGTATTTTTAGTCAGTGGTTATCCACTCCTCAGGCTCAGGATTAAACTCTCTAATTCCTAGAACTTCAGGATTGCACTCTCTAATTCCTAGAACTACATACATACATAAAATCACGCCTTTTTCCCTATTGGGGTAGGCAGAGCAAAAACGACCTAACTAAAGGTCATTCCGCCACGTCTGACAAGTTTTGAGGGTTATTATACAGGTGATCATGTATATTGCTATAGTGACAGGTTGTCAGCCCATCGCCTAAATTGCAATACACTGAAACCCTCGAATCCCTTAGCTGATTTTTACAGCATGCCCAGGAGGAGATGCAGCTGGCACATTCTATGTTTTTCTATCACTCCCAGTCCAGCATGGAAGAAATTCAGGATTAAATAATTCCTAGAACTTCAGGATTATACTATCTAATCCTAGAACTTCAGGATTATACCTACTAAAGTTTAGGGATGTATTGGTGTCAATTCTGTTGTGGACAACACTTAACTTTTTTACAATGTTTCGTCCAAGCTTTTTTAGTTTAGGCCTGTCACTTTCTAATTCTAATATTTGTAAAAAACAAAACAGAACTACACAAAAGCCGAATAAAATCCTATCAAAGTGACGTTTGTTCCTGTCCCTTTATTCTTCAATTATTAGAAAGACGGGACCAAATTAATTTAATCTACTCTACAACAGAATCGGCACAAGTATTTTAGGATTAGAGCCAATAATACAAACAACTAAATTATAAATGCTTATCATATTTATTTAAAAGCAAAATGTATGAACTTTTTGGAAACAAACGATGGCAGTCTAATAAACATGTCCATTATAAACATAATTAACATAAGTAGGTACAGTTGACAACAAATAAAACTATACAATATTAAAATACAACGACATAAGAGCCATGGTGAGACTGTTTGTCAACTGTTTTACGTCAAATCGAAACTCTAAACTAACCTAAAATTACAAACTAAATTACAAAATTAACCAAATTACAATGTTAGACCAGCTTCATAATTTTTATACGTTATCGACCGAGAAGATAAACGTCAGATCCTTGAAAACAATCTTACAAAAAAAATAACCAGCTTCCTAAACACTTTTAACTCAGTTTCAAATTGATCAATTTATTTTTGGGTTGACCATTTTAACTGTTTTTTTTTACACAAAAGAGTAACTTATTTACACATTAATTAGTGGCAGTACACAGGAAAGCATTATTATCAGCATATACCGGGTCTTTTCAATGTAACGAAAAGTACTGCGATTATTCAAGCAGAGTGTACTCTTGATAGAAGAAAAATCTTATAGTGTGATTTATTTCCGTAATCCCATCCCATTTACCGGGTGTTAGGGACAGCTTCTCGCAAACTGATAGGGGTTGCTCAGTCAACGAAACTGAACAACTTTCACCAGGAAATTAAATAATGACTTTTCCATACAAATTTTCTGATCAAGTTAGTAATTTTGAATGAGTCATTTTTTTTTTCATTTCCTTAAAAGAATTCCTGGCGTAAGTTGTGCAGTTTCGTTGACTGAGCAACCCCTATCAGTTTGCGGGAAGCTGTCCCTTACATTATTCATTTCATTTTGTATGGAGAATGTAAAAAAAAAAATTGAGTTTCGCAGTACACACCATACATTTGAACACACAGTATATTTGTTTTGTACTTAGTTTGAGATTTACATCAGCTTATAGACAAAACTAAAATATGTAATAGGAATATAAGTCGTTATAATGAAATAAAGGAGACCTAGCTCATGAAACTGAACAACTTTTGGGTCGAAATACTTTAAATATTCATAATCTTGGTAACTTATTCATACATGATCGACTTGATAATGGTAGCAATTCGTGGTTGCAAAATACGCGACTTAACTCATATAAGTCCATACCTGTCACTTTCTATCATGAGAGAACAGAATGGGATGGCAATAATTTTTGTTGAGATTTAGTTAAGTCGGGATGGTCACGAATCGGGCCCAATATTTCGACCCAATCCTTACATTCGCAATTTTTTTTGGGATAACAAATTAATTTCAAAATGACAGCAAATATTTTAAGAGTGTACCTATTCTTTTCTTGAAACTGAAAATTAAATGTAAAACTCCTTCCCATACAAAACAACCAAAGTAATGTTTTTTCTTTTAAATACCGGGACAGCTTCCCGAAAACTTATATGGGTTGCTCTGTTACCGAAACTGAACAACTTCCACCAGGAAATTCTTTCAGAGGATGAAAATAATGTTTGGCTTTCCTTCCAATACAAAATCACCACCTCGATCAGAAAAAGGTTGTTTTTTTTTCATTTCCTGAAAGAATTTCCTGATGAAAGTTGTTCAGTTTCGTTGACTGAGCAACCCCTATCAGTTTGCGGGAAGCTGTCCCTTACACCCCGTATATCCTTCGGGCAAAATCGATCAGTTTTTTTAGTCAAAAGAATACAACCTCAAAATATTTGATCTCATTCTAATATTCCAAAACTTATTTCACATTAACTTTATAAAAATACACGAAATTCAGTCACCAACTTCACAACATTTCTCACTTTCGTCTAACTTAAGTCTTTTAACACTGGGACCGCTACAGTTAACACTGGGACCGCTACAGTTAACACTGGGACCGCTACAGTCATTAAAAATTCTCTCTTCAGTGGAAAAACTGACTCTTTTCCGTTTCAATGCTTTAGCGTCTTTTTTATCTACATCAACACTACTCAGTCGACTGCCTTCTGAATCACTTGATATACCATTTGTAGCATTTTTTATGATCAGCAGGTCTTTTTCAATTTCTGTGAGTTCTTTTTCAACTTTTTCTTGTTCCTTGGGTTTAGCGGGTCGGCCGACCGGTCGCTTGGGTTTGTTGGTTGATGGTGATTCTATGGTGTTCTTGCGTTTTTTGTACGTGCGTTTGGCCGCTTTAAGTTTCTTTGGTTGGGGCTCCTCCTGAAAGGATAAAATATTGGTTTAGTTTGATAACTGTAGGCTTGTTTCCTGGGTGGCAAAAAAAAAATCAAAACATTTATACTAATTTAAACGTTTAAATAAATTTAATTTAAACGTTTATACTGAAAAAGCCATCAGGGCTAAAATATTGTGGATCTCATTAATCATTTAAAAAAAAAATGCATATTTACATTAAATAATCGAGTTAAAAATATGAAAGTTATTGATTTGAGTAGTCAAGTATTTACGAGGAGTGACGTCATACCTCGCGGTTTTTATACAAAAAAAGCGTTTTTGACATTTCATAAAAAGTTGCTGATTTGACTAGTAGGAAACAAGCGGATTCAGTTCGCGGGAAGCTGTCCCTGGAACAGTTCACACCGGGGAGCGACGCGTCGCGAAGCTGCTTGAATTTTATTGACAGACTGCACCACGTGCGCGACGCGACGTTCTGTCAATGGAATATCTATTTTTTTTTAATAGTAAATAAAATTTTATATTGTAGTAGGAGGCTTGAAAAAAAACACGCTATGTCGCGTCGCGTCACTTGCCGGTGTGAATTTACCTTATACCTAGTGAGTATAGATGGGCGTCTACCCGGCGACGTATACTAGTGAGGTCTGTGTTTTGGAAGTTTATCCAGTAGAGCAACACAGTCATACTTCCATGCTGGACTGGGAGTGATAGAAAAACATAGAATGTGCCAGCTGCATCTCCTCCTGGGCATGCTGTAAAAACCAGCTAAGGGATTCGAGAGTTTCAGTGTATTGCAATTTAGGCGATGATGGGCTGACAACCTGTCACTATAACAATATACATAATCATCATCTGTATTAGCCCTCGGAACTTGTCAGACGTGGCGGAACAACCTATGTTTAGGTCGTTTTTGCTCTGCCTACCCCATTAGGGATACAGGCGTGATTTTATTTATGTATGTATGTACACGGTACTTCGAAAGTCGTGGGTTCAAATGATGCCCATGTTTATATTTTCTGGGATATACCTGTTTGAGTTTAGCGCCGATGTACCCGGCGCACCTCGGCGCGCCGCACATGCAGCGCTTCTTGTCGATGCCGGTGCATTCTAGGTTGTAGTTGAACGTCACCTCAGTGTTCTGAGAAAAGAAATTAATTCTTTGTTAGAGGTTAGTACGCGAACCATGTCAGAGAGCTAATGGCGTATGTTCTGTTGACTTGAACATGGTGGCGGCAGGTATTAACTTTCACGTTGCCTTTTTTTAGCCTGCTGGTAATATATCTATAGGTGCCTATCTATCAAGTTCAAAGTAACAGACATGCTGCACTGAACCATGCTTCCATGCTGGACTGGGAGTGAGAAAAAAACATAGAATGTGCCAGCTGCATCTCCTACCGGGCATGCTGTAAAAACCAGCTAAGGGATCTGAGGGTTTCAGTATATTGTAATTTAGGCGATGGGCTGACAACCTGTCACTACAGCAATATACAGGACCTATCATAAACAACCCTCAAATCTTGTCTGACGTGGCGGAACGACCTTTGTTTGGGTCGATGACGCTCTGCCTACCCCATTAGGGATAAAGGTATGTATATGTATGTATGTATGTTACAACTTACGGCTGGTATATCGTAAATGGCGAATAGTCCTACTCTGATGTCTCCTAACACCGTCCACTTCTGAGTCTCGCAGTTCGGCTCGCAACAGTGGTTCATAAACCTGGAAACATAACATCATCATCATCATTAATTTAAGAGCCTTGCTCTTGTCGGTTGAGTACATGAAGTGAACGCCAGGTCTCCCTACATTCCGCCTTCTCCTTGACCTCCTTGTACGACATGACCTTAATCTTTTCCTTCACTTGGTCGATGTAACTTATTCTCGGCCTTCCCCTTCCTCTCCTTCCTTCTATCTTTCCTTCAATAATTCTCTTCAGTAACTGGTCATGTCGAATCAAGTGTCCTATCATCTTTCCTCTCCTATTTTCTATTGTATTAGGTATGTTTCTCTTTTCCTTTACTATTTGCAGTACTTCTTCATTCGTCTTCATAACAAAAAACATAACAAAAAAAAAAAACGTTTATTTTTAGGTTCAGGGTGGATGGTTCTAATTCTAACCATGAAACTGAACAACTTCTAAGATTCTACCACAATCAATACCGCGTGTAAGGGACAGCATACCAAAAACGGGTAGAGGTTTCTCAGTCAACGAAACTGAACAACTTTCACCAGGAAATTCTTTCAGAAATTGTATTTTTTTTTTTTCATTTCAATACAACTTGTCTGATCGAGTTGGTCATTTTGTATGAGAAAAACAATTTTTCAAAAAAAAAAAAAACTGGCGTTAGTGTGCCATAGAACCAAGAATTTGCGACGAAGTGATCGAATGCGCGGTAGCCCAGAGGTAGGGCGTCGGCACGGTACGCCGAAAGTTGTGGGTTCGAATATGCGTTTGACTTGTGTCAGAATGATCATGCTATCTGAAAAAGGTATAATTACCTGGCTAAATTCCCCTTAGGTCCGGCATCAATCATCCTTTCCTTATCTAAAGTGAGGAAATAGAAGTTCTCATCTCTGGTCTCATGTTTCCGCTGCATCCGCCGACGGAATTCTGACTCGTCTATTAGTTCACCCACATATTCTATCACGAACTGGCCTGAAAAGAGAAAAGTTAATTTAAAAAAAACAGCAACAATGAAAAATTTGAACATTTCCTGTAAGATTTTTATTGTGGAGTTTCAGAATTGGCTACTTTCCAACTAGTCAAATCAGCAACTTTTTATGAAATGTCAAAAACGCTTTTTTGTATGAAAATAGTAAATTATGACGTCACATTTTAGTAAATATTGACTAATCAAATCAATAACTTATATACTTTTAACTCGATTATTAAAATCTTAAATTAGCATATTTTTTTTAATGATGAATGAAATCCACAATATTTTTAGCCATTAGCTTTAAGTATAAACGTTTTGAATTTTTTAAGCTACCCAGTCAAGTACCCAATTTCGTTGACTGAACCACCTCTACCGGTTTGCGAAAACTTATACATCCTTTATAACTGTATTAACTAAGACTCGAACGAGTCACACCTTTACCCCTTAAGGGGTAGACAGAGCTCAATTACATACCAGCTTTAATAGGTTCCAATGTCTTCAACCCCCATCCCCTGTGTGGGGTACGGTAGGGAACCAGTTTAGGATACTGCCGCTTCTCGAAGGCTCTGTTCTGACACCTCTCGCCCGCTCGACAGATCGGCCCACATTCTGTTAGTAACATTCTGAAAGGTGAAATGACAATAGTAAAGTAAAGTAATCATTTTAAGTTTGATTTAAAATAAGATAACCCGATTTAGGATAAGATAACCTGATAGAAGGTAAGATAACCCGATTAAGGATAAATAACCTGATACGAGGTAAGATAACACGATTAAGGATAAATAACCTGATAGAAGGTAAGATAACACGATTTAGGATAAGATAACCTGATAGAAGGTAAGATAACACGATTTAGGATAAGATAACCTGATAGAAGGTAAGATAACACGATTTAGGATAAGATAACCTGATAGAAGGTAAGATAACACGATTTAGGATAAGATAACCTGATAGAAGGTAAGATAACACGATTTAGGATAAGATAACCTGATAGAAGGTAAGATAACACGATTTAGGATAAGATAACCTGATAGAAGGTAAGATAACCCGATTTAGGATAAGATAACCTGATAGAAGGTAAGATAACACGATTTAGGATAAGATAACCTGATAGAAGGTAAGATAACACGATTTAGGATAAGATAACCTGATGGAAGGTAAGATAACTCGATTTAGGATAAGATAACCTGATAGAAGGTAAGATAACACGATTTAGGATAAGATAACCTGATAGAAGGTAAGATAACCCGATTTAGGATAAGATAACCTGATAGAAGGTAAGATAACACGATTTAAGATAAGATAACCTGATAGAAGGTAAGATAACCCGATTTAGGATAAGATAACCTGATAGAAGGTAAGATAACCCGATTAAGGATAAGATAACCTGATACAAGGTAAGATAACTCAATATATGGTAAGATAGCCTAAATCTAAACTTATAAAATAAAAGATAAATAGCTAAATTACATACCTGTTCAAGCAATGTGAGTACGGGCCACAAGGTTCTTCCTCGTCGGGGTTGCACTCGCACTGGGTCAATGAACTCTCCTCTATATCCACCTTCTTCCCATACAGCGCGCCGCAGGGTTTGTTGACCTTTAGCTTGACGTAGTGCGGTGGTAGGAGAGATGATTGGATGTCTTGGTTTTCTTCGTCGTTCGGTTCTGTGTCTGAAAATAAATAATGACTATGAGGCTATACATACATACTATCACGCCTGTATTCCTAATGTGGTAGGCAGAGCGTCAACGACCTAAACAAAGGTCGTTCCGCCACATCTGACAAGTTTTGAGGGTTGTTTCTGTATATTGCTGCAGTGACGGGTTGTCAGCCCATCGCCTAAATTACAATATACTGAATCCTCGACTCCCTTAGCTGGTTTTACAGCATGCCTGGGAGGAGATGCAGCTGGCACATTCTATGTTTTTCTATCGGTCCTAGTCCAGCATGAAAGGACTTCCATGAAGCTATAATGCTATTTATGCCTCTGATATGTTCGAGGAACATTGTTGTAAATGGAATAAATAAACTAATCAATAAACTTACTTTTCAAAATCTCGAACGCCCTCTGAGCGTGTTCCATAGCTTTGGTGAACTCTTGGTCTATCTTCGACTTTTGAGTTGATATTTTCCCGGAATCGCCTGCAAAAGACAAGGATTATTTAATAGTGTTAAGTTTTGAATTTGAACTTACCCATGAAACTGAACAACTTTCCACAAGAAATATAGGGGGTAAGTGCTTCCTCAAACTGATAGAGATTGCTCAGCAACGAAACTGAACAACTTTAACACAGAAATTTCTTCACGATTTTTCTTCTTCACTTTTTGTCCGGTCAGATTTCATAAAAAAATCTTACCTTCCTGGAACGGGAACACTCTGCCCCTATTCACCCAGTAGTGGTCGTACTGGCCGAAGAATCGAACCACAAACTCCCCGGGCGAGTGCTTCACTGCTAGTATATTGTCAGGTATTTCTGACGGATGCAGGACTATGCCGGGCCACCATCTGGGAATAAAAAATACATACTATCACGCCTGTATCACTAATGGGGTAAGCAGAGCGTCAACGACCCAAACAAAGGTCGTTCCGCCGACACAAAGTTTTGAGAGTTATACATTTGTAAATTGTATTTGCTTTAGTGACAGGTTGTCAGCCCATCGCCTAAATAACAATATGTATACTGAAACGCTCGAATCTCTTAGCTGGTTTTTACAGTATGCCCGAGACGAGATGCAGCTAACACATTCTATGTTTTTCTATCGCTCCCAGTCCAGCATGTAAATACTGACCTATAATGTCCGAGCTTGACCCAGACCATCTCCCCGTAGAGCGGCAGCCGTCCGGTCTCGCAATCCTCGCACATGTAGCCACCTGCAATGCAATACAATACCACTATACTAAGGCTCGTATTTATAAAGCGATCTCAAGATTGAGAGCAATATTAAGTGCGGATTTGACAGGTAATTTTGTACTGAAATGACATTTCTGATACGAACTTAAACTCGCTGTCACTCTTGAGAGCTGTTGGGTCTTTATGGTGAATGATTGATTTCTGAACGATGAGGTATGATGGTTTTTAGATGAAGATTTGTGAAACAGAAGGTGATAGAGTTATGTTGTACGAGTGCGAGAGGGAGAGCGAATATCGAAGTTTAGTCAGGTCAGGCCTCTAACTGCCTCTGTGGTCTAGTCTGAGCCATGGGCCGCTTATCCGGACGTCGGCGGCTCGATTCCCATGGGAGAGAACACAAAGTTGATATTTGTCAATTTATTCGTAATACCATTTTTTCCCCGTGTGGTTTAGGGCAATGCACACATAGACAACTTTTGTGCCTTGTCATTTTCACATGGTCTAAGTTAGACTTGGATTCACTTGATTGTCTGTAATAGAAAAAAGATTCTGTGCTTCGGGGGGTACGTTAAGCCATCAGTTCCAATTGCTGTTTTTGATAGTGGTCCTTAAAATAAAGAATGTCAAAGATCTAACAGCTGTACTATTATTATAGACGGTTTTAAATCTCTAAGAAAGTTCATCAGGTCTAAGAACTAGAGAGACAGCACTATTTACCTTCCGGCGGTTCTATGTTCAAGCAGTCGGCATGGAACGAAGTCGGGCAGTAGTCGCAGCAAATTAGGTTCCCGCCCAAAGCGCAGATGAAACACCAGCCTGTATTCACGTGGTATGGGATCTTGCCCGGTCTGTGGAATGGTGAAAAATTTGTAAAGACCTGTTGCGAAAAACTAAAATTTTCAAATACCTTTTCAATCATACCCCACTAAAGGGGTAGGCAGAGCATAAAACGCGTAGTAAAAGTCGCTTTCGCCACGCCTGACAAATATTGAGGGCAATTGAATGTGTAGTGTAGAGTTACAGTGACAGGCTATCTCGCCTGAATTACAAAAGACTGAATCCTTTGAATCACTTTGCTGGTTTAGAGAGAAGCAGCTGACACATTCTATGTTTTTCTATTGATCCCAGTCCAGCATGGTAGAAAAATAAAGCAGAATAACACTTACCTATGTTCGTAATGGCGTGGACAGACGATATGTGAAGCGGACAGAATCTGCGAGCCAGCGGGAAGGCACTTCGTAAACGAGTGGTATGTCGCCGGGCATCTCACACATCTGGCCAACTTGTCACCACAAAACCGCGTCTTGCATCCTCTAGGATCGTCACTGACACACGTGTGGCAGACGTGTCTAGGACACGACAGGGCTTCGAAATGCTCATCAATCTTCTTGTTGCTTCTAGAAGGTTCGCCAGCGTTGAACTGAGTCTGAGGCCAATGCTCCAAGCAATCCAGATGATAGTATTTATGGCAATGTGCAACTTGACACTTCTGCCGGCGTTCTGTTCCGTTCTTGGGAGAAACGGGCGATTTGCAGACGAAACAGATTGGGGTGTCATCCTTTTGACAGTTCTTGCATTTGAAGTTTTCTGTGTTGGCGGGCTGTTGGCGCGGTTTGAGTTTTACGTCGACGATTTCACATTTGCCGGCGACAGTCGCAGACCAGTCTATTCCGTCATCGCTTGAGTAGGAATCGTATTCGATTTTGTCTACTTCAATTATTTCTTTCATTTTAGCTTCCAGTTGACTTTCAAAGTTATCAGCGTCGGGGATGACAATAAAATCTGACCCTATGACTTCTTCTATAGACATATTTTCTTCAGACACATTCAAGTCTTGAGATTTCTCATCACTTTGACTTTCTTCATTTGATTCCAAAGAAGATTTAGGTTTCCTTCCTCTAGGTTTATACTTTTTCTTTCTGCCTCGAGATTTCACTGGAATTTCAATAATCTCATCCTCTTTATTAACACATTCAATGTGAAACATACCAGAACAACCTTTACATTTGACAAGATTTGCAGTTTTTTCGCATATTTCACAAACTTTTTCTCGTATCAAGCCTTTAAAAACATTCGGTTTTGGACTCGTTAAGAATGATTCAAGCTCTTCAAAGTATAAGTCTTCCTCATTGTAGTATTCTTCTTCGTCATCTAAGTCAATAAGAGGTGCAATTTCTGACACTTTTGCATCATTTTTAGGTTCACCTAAGTCTGCTGCATTTTTTGGTTCTGACATTTTCTCTTCATTTTTAACCATTGCTGTTCCATTGGCAACTTTTTCAGTTTCCAATTTAATTTCTTTTTTAACATCCTCAGTTTTCCGTACAATAGATTTCTTTTTAGTTTTAAATATTTCAAACATCTCAATTTCTTCTTCAATATCGGAGTAATCTTCCTTGTAGAAAGGTTTTGAAGCTATACGTTTTGGCAGTTCCCTCTCCCTAAATTCATCTTTTTTTATGATAAGCTGTTGGTCTTTTTTAGGGCTTTTCGCCAACAATTTTTCAATATTAATCACTCTCTTATGTTTTGACGCTTTCTTCTTTTTTGGTGGTTCTTGTGCTACTGGATTTACTCCTTTAACTAAGTTAGACGATTCAATTTCATCATTTTTCTTAATATCAGATTTCAAGCTTTCCTCATATTGCCAGGTTTTGTACAAATAAGCGACCACCTCGTCAGGGGTAACTTCTGGATGTTCATCCATTAGTGCATCCTGCCTCATCTCTAAGTACTGTAAGAATTCAGGCTCTTCCATAGCTTTATGTTCTGATCTATGCTTGCCTCTGCGTTTGATAGAAGTTTCACTACTTGACGATTTGATAGATATTGAATCAAGGTCTGGAATTCGTTCTAATGTTTTTATAGATTCTGTGCCGATATTTGGCTCGGGGGTAGGAGGTTTACTATCATGAAAACCGTTCACTATAGGTTCTGCAGATGATTTGGGTGAACAATGATTCTTAGAAGTGCAGATGTCTGATTCTGCCTGAGAAATTTCGAATTCTTTATCAGCTTTGGAGATGACTTCTTTTACAACGGGCAGTTTGCTACTTTTAGCATCTAAGATACAATCAGTTATAACAAGACGGAGCCTTCTTTCTGAATTATCACTTTTTATAGAGTCCATTGAGTTTTCTATGCTGTGTCTCAAATTACGTGTCATCTCATCTTTGCTTGATTTCCTTTTCAATTCACTTAAAGTAATATTATCCAAAGAACTTATTGAATCATTATCCGAATCAAGTAGTTTTTGAAAAACTTTAGATTTGTCTTGTGCTGATGTTTTCGCTGTACGCGGAACAACACTGATATCAGATATTTCGCTTGAACTTATCGAGACAGTATCAGGATCAAAATCTTTGTCACTGCTATGATCGTCAAATCCGTTTGTAAGATCAGAATAAAGAGAAATGTTATCTACTGATACAAACGACATTGTATCCACTTGTTCATTTGTGTCCATTCTTTCCACAACATCATTAGTAATTTTGGAAGACTGATCTTTGTTAATTGAAATCACTGATCCATTCGTAATAATATCTTTTGAAGACACTTCTTCTACAGTATCTTTAGCTTCTATTACATCACCTATATCATTAATTGATGCTTTGTTTTCTATTATGATCTTGGAAGCCGATCGAGATCTACTTAAACGCACACTGCGTCTTTTGGAAAGTGGAATTTCTAATTCTGTATCTATTTCGGAAGAGACATCTTCGATCACGGGAGTTATTTTATTTGGAATCGCAGACTCATTAGCAATGATCTCTTCTGAAGACATTTCTCCATTATTACCTTTAGCTTCTATAACATCAGCAGCTAAATTGTTTTCTATTACGAACTTGGAAGGCGATTGAGATCTTCGCAAGCTCAATGCACGTTTCGGCGTGATTTTAGTTTGACATAGAGTTGGTTTAACACCTTGAGGCTTTTCGGTTTCCTTGATCTTATCTTCTTTTTTATCCTTCAGTTTGACATCTGGATCTGGTTCTTTTGTTTCTAGCAATACAGCATTCGATTTTATATTATTATCTATGAGAGCTTTTTTCGTGAAATCAGCAGGCGACTTTGATTTGGGTATACCTGAGCATCTTTTCAATGCTGCATCGGTTCCAAACTGCCACGTTTTATACAGATAATCGACGATTTCGTCTTGAGCCAGTTCTGGGTGTTCGTCCATTATAGCATCTTGTTTCATTTCTACATATTGTAAAAACTCAGGGTCTTCCATAGGTAAAAATTTTTCCTTCTTATTTTTGTTTTTTCTTAAACTGCGTCTCTTGGAAAGAGGAATTTCTAACTCCGTATCAATTTCAGAGGAGACATCTTTGATCACGGGACCTATAATTTTCGCCGAGATTACATCTTGAGCTTTTGTATGTACTTTTACAGGTTTATAGTGAAGTTCATGTTTATCTGGCATTTTGTGTTCTTGTTTATCATTAATTACTAAATCTATTTTTATGTTATCACTCTCTTTTTGTTTTAGCTCTATTTCACTATGTGTCTTAAACAGAGCCACATCTAATTCTGCATGAGGTGAAGTGTCTTCGTTTTCTAGTTTTTCTTTATCAGTCTCCTTTTCATGAAGTGCTTGTGTATCACCAACAATTTCTATACATTTAAGTGTAACTGTGGTTGGCGTTTTGTTTTCTTGAATTGCCTCTGATGCTATAGTCTCTATCGACGCCTCAGATTTTCGTATTTTTTTCGAAGAACTGATTAATTCTGGAACAGTTTTGATGTCACAACCTATTTTGAATTCACTTTTTTTTTGTTCTCGCTGTTTGATACTATTTGCTTTAGATAAAGGTACGTTTGATTTTAAATCTGTTTTAGATAAACAGTCATCGATCGATAGAATGATATCTTCAGTAGTTATTTCATTAACTTGAGTATTTCCTTCTATTTGTTCAGAGTCAAGTTTATCAGCAGTCGAGATTTGATTTTTTGGTTTTATTTCTGATACTGAAATGGATGTTTTAGATTTTCGCACGTTTCTCAAAGGATTTTTGGATACTTTTAGTTCATGGTCTATTTTTATTTTTTTATCGTTTTGCTCTGTTTGTTTGTTGCTTTTAGAACATGAGGCTTCTACTTTTATGTCTTGCGTAACATGACAAATTTCTACTACAGGTATTTTTACTGGCGTTGTTTCATTACATATCTGTGTATCTGCTACTTTTGGATTTCTAACAGTTTCATCTAAATCTAAATATGATATTTTATTGATTTGATCATCTTCTGAACATGATTTGGTTTCTAAAGATGATTTAGATTTACGCAATCTCCTAGATGAACGTTTTTTATCTAAATCTGATTGACAAGCTTCTGCAGTGTCTGATTTGAACTTTAACTCGTCACAAACAGGCAATTGATCATCGACAGCCTTGCTTGTTTCCTCTTGTGATACATCACCGTTCATTTTAAATGTATCTATTAAATGAATTATATCCTTTCTTTCTAAAACAACTTTCGGTTCGATATTTGTTTTTGATATACGTAAACATAGACTACGTTTTTTAGGTGTTACTATGTAAATATCTTTGGGTTTTTCTTCTTTTGGTCTTTCAATTGTATCTTCCGAAGTGGGTACTTTTTTAGACGTAGATGTATCGTATTTAGGTGTGACTGTAACGAACATATTTGAAATATTATTAGTCGCTACATGTTTATCTCCTTCTCGTTTGTGTTCAATATTATTTGATTTGGTCGCTATTATATGGCTGGATTCTTCAAGATTTATAATTTGTAATTCGTTATGTACCTTTTGTCCAGGAGTTTTTTCAGGAACTGAAGGTGATTGGGATATCCGTAAGCGTAAACTGCGCTTCGGCGTGATTTTAGTTTGACATAGTGTTGACTTGACGCCTTGCGGTTTTTCGGTTTCTTTGGTCTTATCTTCTTTTTTATTTATCAGTTTGGTATCGGGTTCTTTTATTTCTGGTGATGTAGCATCCGATTTTATATTACTATCTACAGCTTCTTTCGTAAAATCGGTAGGCGACTTTGATTTGGGTATTCCTGAACACCGTTGCAATGCTGCATTTGTTCCAAACTGCCAAGTTTTATACAGATAAGCTACGATTTCATCATGAGTCAGTTCTGGATGTTCATCCATAATAGCATCTTGTTTCATTTCTAAATACTGTAAAAAACCAGGTTCTTCCATGGGTAAAAATTCTTCCTTCTTATTTTTGGTTTTCCGTAAACTTCGTCTTTTGGAATGGTCAGTTTTCAACTTTTTAACAGGTGATGTTATTTTAAATGACTTTATGTTAGCTTCTTTAATTACAGTCAAAGTAATTTTAGGTACTGTTTTAAAATTATGATCTTCAGCTTCTTGATGACGAGGGCGTTTACTAGCTGTTTCTTCAACATTGCTGTTGTTATTCGTCAATGTCATTTCTTCATTTTCAGAAACTAAAGTTACTTTATTATTAGTATTGTTTTGGCTCCTTAAAGTAGCATCTTCAACTACAACATCATCTTCTAACTTCTGATTTACTGACGAATTTGATACTGATTCAATCGGTGGTGCATGCGAATTGTTGTTTTTACTGGCTTCAACTTCAGATTTCTTTTCATTGCATTCGACACTCGTAACATTATCGTCGACTGCCATGTTCATGTCAATATTATCTTTATTATGTGTATTTGGCAAATTGTTTCTTTTACTGGCTCTTGTTTTAATTTTGACTTCAAATTTCTTTTCATTGCTTTCGACACCCGTAACATCATCATCGACTGACATGTTCATGTCCTTATTTTTATTTTGTTGCGTTTCTTGTGATTGGTTGGATTGTGTATTATGTTTTAGACTGGCTCTAGTTAAAACTATCTTGACTTCTGATTTCTTTTCATTGCTTTCCACACTCGTAGCTTCACCATCGAGTGACATGTTAATGCCATTATTATCTTTATTTTGTTTTGTTTCTTGTGATTGGTTGGATTGAGTATTTTGAGAATTATGTTTTAGACTGGCTCTAGTTCTAATCCTGACTTCTGATATCTTTTCATTGCTTTCGACACTCGTTACATCACCATCAAGTGACATGTTCATGCCATTATTATCTTTATTTCGTTGTGTTTCTTGTAATTGATCAAATTGTTGGAAACTTCCTTTAGTTATCTCATTTTGATCTAGTCCAATATTTAAGATTTCTTGATAAGTCATAACTTCATCAATAGACATGTCATTATCATTATTTGGTAATGTAACTGGTATAGCAGTATCTTTATCTATGTTTTCTTGGCTTTCAACTTCATTCCAAGTTTTTACGAAACTTGTTTCATTTACATTAGGTGATTTAACTGCTTGGATATCCTTTTCTATTGTAAAATCATCAGCACTTTTGTTTGCAACTTGTTCATTTATTTGAACACTTTTTCTAGTCTTTCTTCTATTTTTAGATTTCAGTTTCAGATCTTTTTCTATCGATTTTACTTCACTTTCTTTATTTGAGTTTTCTAAAACCTTTTCAGTGCTATCAGCACAAACGATTTCATTTTGTATTCCTGTAGAAATCACAGTTTCCTTATGAACTTCTTTAGTAGTAACATTAACTGCTTGTGCATCAGTTTCAATAGTAGGTGCATCAGTATTTTTGTTCGCAACATGTTCATTTATTTTAATACTTTTTCTAGTCTTTCTAGTATTTTTAGATTTAAGTTCATCTTTATCTGGCGTTTCTATTGGTTTTTCAGTTTCTTTGTTTATGTTTTCTAAATCCTTTGCAGTGTTATCAGCACAGACAATTTCATTTTGTATATCTGTAGCAATCACGGTTTCTTCGTGAACTTCCGTAGTAGTAACTTCTTGCTCTTGAGAGACATGTCCCACATTACGTAAGCTTTCAACTTTATCTATTACGCAAATGGAGCTATCAAACTGAACTATAGGTTCATTTAAAACATTCGATTGAGAGGCAGTGTCGTCAACTTCGTTAGAACTGTCTGTTGTCCCATTTTTACTATAATCATGTTCATTTTGGTATGACAGTAAGTGCTGAGATTCTGTAGACTTCCTAAAACTATACGGTTTCTGTACAGGACCTTCTCTCGGTGGTGCGATCTTTTTCTTCTTTTTACTGGAATTATTATTATCCCTTTCTTTGGACTTAGATTTTCGACTGTCACTATCAAGCCTTTGAACAGTAATACTAACATTAACTTGGGGTTTCTCCGGAGTTTTAGACTTGGCTTTCTGCAGCCAGATATCCATGTGGGATTGTCTTTGAATCATAGTCAGTCCTGTCTTCGCTGCCATATTGTCCAAGCAAGCTGTGACGACCTCTGACACATCTAAAGACTTGTTCTTCTTTGGGCGAGATTCTACGGATTTTCCGTCAACTTCAGAGAACAAAGAGTCATACAAACTCTCGCTAAGCGAAACATCACTGTCTGTCCTAGTAATTTTACTACTCTTTTCGTTTTTATAAGGAGTACTTTTGAGTGTATTGTACCCCAGTAGTTCGTTAAGTAGGTCTATCCTAAGACGTTTGGGCTCTCGCTGGATATAATCAGCTTCTTCTATTGCTGTATGCCATAGAGCTAGCTTTTTATCAGATATGAAGAAAGCTGCATATAACCTTGGATCTTTCTTTTTCGCCTATGGACAAAAGTAAAAACTATTTAAGAGTAAACTGCTAAAAAACTATAAGTGCAAATCTACAAGCAAGCTCTTTAGTAAATTCAGAATATAAAAAAAAACCAAGATACATAATAAAAAAATGTACTTAATTTCTTTTTGAATTAATATTTTAGTTTAAAGTTGGAATCTTTAATTTTAATTTTAATCCATTAGCAAGGCCTTTTCTAAAATGATTGTGACAAACTTATATTAATTTTTTAAATACATACATACATACATTAATCACGCCTTTATCCCTTATGGGGTAGGCAGAGCGTCAACGATCCAAACAAAGGTCGTTCCGCCACGTCTGACATGTTTTGAGGGTTGTTTAAGATAGATCTGTATATTGCTGTAGTGACAGGTTGTCAGCCCATCGCCTAAATTACAATATACTGAAACCCTCGAATCCTTTTTTAAATTTTAAATACAAACTAGAGATTTTCATTTAAGAACATACCTCTGGAGTAAATTGGTCCCGGGCAGCCTCAAACTCGTCGTATCCCTGGTATTTGCGCAGCATGCTGTCAACGATCCAACTGCGACGGCCGTTGTCACCGAAGAAAGTCACATGGATCATGTCTCGTTCAATCTTGCCAAATACTGGAAGCAACGGTCATCTTTTTTTAAAGAATTTAGATTAGATTTTAAATTGGCTAACCAACATGAGAAGTATTTACAAATCTCTGTTTAACACGTTGTAACAACTGAAAATGAGTCATTGAGCCGACATATGCAAATTTTACGTCATTTGTTCATATAGGCATGTTAGAATTTATGCAGAGAAAACCCTTTTATATGTTTGTTTGTATATTTCTCTGTTTATATATTTTTATACTGTTTGCATTTTTATTGAAAACACATTTCCACTTGTATCTTCCAAATTAAAACAAAATATCAAAAAAAATATGCAAACAGTTTCGACTTATTTTGATGCAAAGAACATATTGGTATTACTAAAACAATTTTGTAAAGAAAAAGAAACTGGGGCCCTTAAAAAATTTTGAAAATGGTGGTTGTAGCAACTCTCATTAGCTCCAACACATTTAATTTTTTTCGCACCTGAAAAAGTTTAAGAAATTGTTGCAAATTTATAAAAAAACATGTGATAAGGAAATGACATTGAAATTAATTATTAACCAAGTTCCTGAGCAGGGGGATACAGATAAACATATAGAGTTGGCAAATTAATAAAAAATGTTTTTTTTTTGGTATGGCTTCTGTCCGCAAGAACAATTTTGCCAGTGTCAGGGTTGAAGAATGCACAAAAGATCAAAAGATAGGACAGTTGGTCGGTTTGGAATTCAAAAAATATCCAGAATAATGAGGTTTAGTAGGGGAAAATGGAAAGTAAAAGAAGGGGGGAAATGGGAAGGGTTTACAGTTTTAATTTGAATAAAACAAACATTATACTTACACTTCTTTCTAACAAACATGTCACTCCCAGGTTCTCTGGTGACAATACATGGCCAAAATGGAAATGTACCCATTCGCGCCCAAGCTACGACTCCTACTTGATATGGACATTTGGCTTCCATTTCAAACAAATCACTTTTTGACAGTGTGCTCTTAGTTTCTTTAATGTTTTTAGCTTCCTTATTATCGTTCGGTTTCTTTTTGCTGCAGTCAAAGTCCAGCGTTTTTACAACTGATGATGTGTCCATATAACCATTCTGGGGTTTAGATAGATCATATTTGTCCGATGATCTTTCTAAGATATTCGTCAAATGATTGTTTGACTTTTTAGCACTTCGGGCTGGTGAAAATATGCTTTTAATCATTAGGATTGGATCGTCTTTTTCCTTGGATTGGATGAGATCTTTTCTCATGTAGACTTTGGAAAATTTCTTGACAGGTGATTGTGTTTGTTTATTCTTCTCCTCAGAACCAAATCGACTCAAAGATATGTTTGTATTATAAATATTTTCTATTTGATTTTCCAGGCTGTTATCTAGTACTTTATTTGGTAAGTTCTCGTGTGGCCGAGAATTGGAAGCTTGCATTTTGTACACCGGTGATGTAGGTTGGCTATTAATTTTAGATTTCTCATTTTGTGGTGATTTTAGCAAGTTGGTGATGGCCTTCTCGGGGTCACAGAAATCGTTGTTGGTTTTGAGACGTCTTGCTCGACCGTATCGACTGGTGCTCGTCCCTTCCCCGACATTAAGGGGGGAAGTTACATGAGCAGTTAAAGAGGTCTCCAGTTCACGTTCAACTAAAGACCGTTTCCTCGGTTTATCCTTTTCTGGAGGGTTATTGTCAATTTTTATTTTATCAACATTCATGGACATTACTGCACTATTCATTGCGGTTTTTTAAAAGCGAACGCATAGTAAGCACCATAACCAACCAGCAATGAAATCAGTGATACTGTCAAAAAGTAGGTAAAGCAAACTATTCATGAACCAATTTTTAATATTTTTTTTAATTGTACTTTAAAGGCCGCACCGCTATAAATAGCATGCAATCGTCAGAAAACCGCTACGTATCAGATCTGAAACAAAAGAATCGAAATGAAGTTCAGCTTTGCAAGCATTTTAGGTTATTCAATTATTTGCTCAAAAAATAGTACATTCGCGACGCGAAATGTGTATTTCATTAACAATAAATTTACATAACAACTCACCATTACATTACGACGATTCATCATTCGCAACAAGCGTAAATTGCACTGTAGAAAGCTACAATTATTGTAATATTTGTCTGACAGCCTCTGCCTACAGAAAATCGGAAACTTAATTTTCTTTTTAGCATCACAATTTTGAGGATTAGAAACGATGTAAATGCATTTTTAGAAAGAGTTTATTACATAGTTACAAGAATACTAACAATAATTCACTGCGTCCAAATAGCTACCGAACAAAGTCCTATTTTGAACGAGAAAGGGTCCTGGGTTACAATCACACACACGCCATGTTATAGTCTTTCTTCGAAAATATTCACAACGGCTAATTCAATACACTTCCCGCTGCTTTTACAGATGAATTCGATGAAGTACTTGATATTAAAACACCAAACAAGCAATAAATTCACTTATTTTTGTATAATCAAAAGAAATTAAGTTCAACGACGCCTAGTGCCGCGAAAACCGACAATCGACATTGCATCGCACACATAGACAAAATTATCTCTGGGTGGGTGTGTGCGTGTGTGCAGACATAACTGGCATGCACACACACACACGAAAGTGGCGATTGATCATTGATTGATTGTTCAGTTTCGTTGACTGAGCAACCCCTTATCAGTTTGCGAGAAGCTGTTCCTTACACTCTGACACCCGGTATAATATCAACAATAAAAGTGATTCCGTGCTTCGGAGGGCACGTTAAGCTGTCTCATTTCCGTAGGTTCATAAAACCCTACAATATGACAAAAAAAGCAGTTTTCGAACCGCTCTGACATGGTTTCGACTATCATCGGCCACTATCAAAGACAGTGCGATCCCGGTGCACGTGCTCTCCAAAGCAAGAAATCATTTTTCTTTCAGTGTCCTAACTGTTGGAAGCAACATAAAAACTAAAATTAGCAAATTTTAACTTTTTAATTAATTAAAATTTTAATTTGTTAATTTTAACTTTTTTTTGCTTAGCAAATTTTAACTTTTTAATATTATTGATTTTTCTTCAATTGTTTTTTAGTCAAAAATAAGTTCGTGAAAATAAGTTCTAAATGTCTGTAATAGTCCTGAAACCAATAATATATAGTTTGCGTTCTGTGAAGTTTAAAACCTTTTATTCATATCGCACCCCGTCACTCCTAAGCAACCCTCAAAATACAGTCCACTCAAATACCACAGTGGAAGGGAAAGGGACTAAGCCAGCCTCAGACTCTTCCACTAACATATTTATTTATTTTTATTTACAAAAATATAATAAAAGTACGAAGTCAAACTTAAAAAAACCTATAAAAATAAATGGCCTCCAGGAGCGTCCCCCTAAATAAATTGGAGAAAACCTAAAATTGTGACTTCTTTTTTGTGGAAATCAAAATGTGTGTGTGTGTTTGTGTGTGTGTGTGTGTGTGTGTGTGTGTGTGTGTGTGTGTGTGTGTGTGTGTGTGTGTGTGTGTGTGTGTGTGTGTGTGTGTCGACCTGCGCGTATGGCAAGCATGATGGCAAGGCATGGCGTGCGTGCATGGCAGGAATAGACTTGATTACTATTATTATTCTGTGATTTGATTGACGTTGCGGCGCGTGCGTGCGATCATACTAGTTAGAGCGGTGCGGCCTTTAAAGTACAATTAAAAAAAATATTAAAAATTGGTTCATGAATAGTTTGCTTTACCTACTTTTTGACAGTATCACTGATTTCATTGCTGGTTGGTTATGGTGCTTACTATGCGTTCGCTTTTAAAAAACCGCAATGAATAGTGCAGTAATGTCGCAATTCGAAATAAAAAATAAATAAAACTGAACGCTTCGTTGACTTGTAAACATGGCCGCATAATTTTGCAAGTGAATCTATTTCGGCTTTTTCTTCGGAAACTACGTTACTAAAACAAATCGGGCCTCTTTAAAATAAATAGCGACCCATGAAAGTGTTCTAAAAACATTTGTGTGCCTGTTCTATAGTTATAGTTTGCATAAAAGCGCCGCGTTGTTTGGTGCTAGATTCCCGTTATTTTGCGTGGATTTCCCGTGAAAATGGTTGATATAAACGATAGCCCTCTCAAACTGAGTGTGAAGTGGAATGGAAAGGAGTTTGAAATACCGGAGTTTTCTCCGTCAGACTCCGTCGCTATGTTAAAAATTGCGATTGAAAATGCCACAGGTGTACGGCCCGAACGGCAGAAGCTGCTCAATGTTAAATTTCAGGGTGATTGTCCTACTTTCTCCAATGTTTTGTAGTTTATTCTTGTAGTCTGTTTATGTATTTTCATGTATGAAAGCATGTTTAGGTCTTGCTAACCTATAAAAATGTCTGGGGTAGGAATATTTGCCAATTTACTTTGTATATTTTTACCCATCAAAATCATAACATTGTGCAACATTACTAATGTGTAACCAATATCAGAAAACAGTGCTGCATGTCATATTTACTTATAAATGATCTCAAAACATCTTGATACTCAATAATCAATCTTTTACTGCTTTATTGCTGGGCTGCTGGCTGGCACATAGAATAGAGGTCTTAAAAAAAAAAAACTTGAGGTCAACTGAGGTCAACATACCAAAAGCCCTTGTACTTATGTAATTTTTTTTTTTAATATCCAGGCAACCTAGCAACGGACAACTGCACACTTGCGGATTTGAAACTGAAGCCAAATCTCAAGATTATGATGATGGGGTCCCTCGAGCAAGCAATAGAAGGTTATTTAATTTTTACATACATACATACATAAAATCACGCCTTTATCCCTAATGGGGTAGGCAGAGCTAAAACAACCTAAACAAAGGACGTTCCGCCATGTCTGACAAGTTTAATTTTTATTTATTTTTTAATACAATTTATATAGAGTTATAGTTAGGTACATTACATAGCAATAATAAATAACAGCTAAATGTGAAAAGGTTTGTTTTGATATCAAACATCCCTGCTCATCACACATGTTTAAATAAAATTGTTATTATGATCAACCAAAGACTTAGGGTACCAGGCCTGCACTAAACCGATGAAGTTTTCTCAGGTGTTTATTTATACAGGGTGTAAAAAAAAGTACTACGTTCCTTTAAACCACATATTCTACTGATGATACCAAACAACTTCCCCAAAGCACAAAATTTTTAGCTCGAAATAAAATTTTACCTTCTCCATACAAATACAATTTGTATGGAAAAGGCAAATTTTTCTTCTTTGGGAAAGTTGTTTGGTATCATCAGTAGAACATGTAGTTTAAAGGAACGTAGTACTTTTTTTTACACCCTGTATTTTTAGATAAAATTTCATATGCTAGTAGAGTTTATTATGAGTTCATTAACCTGCACAAGTATACGAAAGTTCATTAGAAAGAGTAAACTTATTAGTTTGCAGAGTACCCTAACTCCTTGGTTGACTATACCTATATCTATTTTTTTTTTTTTAGGTGCCAACACAAAGCCCGATGTTGATGAGGTGGTCAATGACCTGGATATTGAGGAAGAGGAGGTTGATGTGGAGAATCAGGAGGTTGGTTTTTAATTTTAACGGTTTGGTTACTTGCTCTTTGCTCCACGGTCTGATCCACTGCTTATTTAAAAAAATATTGTAACTCAATAGAGTTTTGATGTGGGTATAAGATAGTCCTGAAGTAAAAAGTAGTCTGTGGCCTATTCCAGGAACTAACCTATATGAGTGTCCAGTTTCATCCCAATCAGCAGTTTTTAAGTATGTTTGTTACATACTATAGTGTACAATAATAGTTCAGACAAGTATTATGAAAGACTAACAAGTATTCCTGTTAAATAAACAAAGCTATATATTTACTTCACTACCATTAACAATGTGTTGCTTTTTTTAGCATATTTTTTTATGTATTTTTATGTGTATTTTCAGATATACCTAGCAAAGATTAACAAGAGAGTGAAAGACTATAAGATAAATATACTAAATGAGCCCAGAGAGGGCAAAAAGCTGCTTGTATTAGATATTGACTACACATTGTTTGATCATAGATCTGTTGCTGAGACTGGTAAGTGAGAAATATTCGTCATTTATTTTATCCTCTCACGTCACAATTATTGATAGTTTTGCAATGAACCAAGAACACCTTTTTTGACTATGAAATTTGACCAATCGCAATTTTGACCAATCACAATTTTGTCAATCGCAATATCACAAATTTCCAATATCCAATAAAAAATTATGAAATCGCAGTATCATGGATTTGACCAATCATAGTAATTATCATGGATTTGATCAATCGCAGTATCATGGATTTGACCAATCATAGTAATTATCATGGATTTGATCAATCGCAGTATCATGTATTTGACCAATCATAGTAATTATCATGGATTTGACCAATCAAAGTATCATGGATTTGACCAATCACAGTTTCATGAATTTGACCAGAGACAAATGTGAATTATCCTGATTGATTAAGGTGGGTGTTTTATCCAAAAGGTTTCTTTTTCCTAAACATATTTTCCAAAATTCTAGGCTATGAACTAATGCGGCCATTCCTCCACGAATTCCTAACATCTGCCTACGAAGACTACGACATCGTGATCTGGTCGGCTACCGGTATGAAGTGGATTGAGGAGAAGATGAGGTTACTGGGAGTATCAACACATCAGGACTACAAGATCATGTTCTATTTGGATTATTTGGCAATGATCACTGTGCATACAGCAAAGTATGGCACCATAGATGTAAGTGTTTTTTTTTTCGTGTTGAGATTGTAAAGCCAAATGTAAATTGAAAACTCATACTATACATACCTGAAATAAAGCAAAGCTATATGAATTATTATACCTGGTATCTCGATCAATAAAAAGAATTCACGCGCTCGCTACTCTCGCCGTAGAATGTACCTCAATCAGTAACATAATTTACGCGTTCGCTACGCTCCCCATAGAATATATCTCAATAGGTAACGCGACATCTCGCGCTCGCTACGCTCGCCATAGAATGTACCTATATGAATAACACGACATCTCGCGCTCGCTACACTCGCCATAGAATGTACCTCAATCAGTAACACGACATCTGGCGCTCGCCATAAAAGTTAATATAGGTACCTCGATCAATGATGATGTATCTCTTCGGGCGTTGTGTTGAAGGTGAAGAGATAGCTTTATCATAGATGCTAATTTCTTTTCAGGTTAAACCACTAGGAGTAATCTGGGGAAAGTACCCGCAGTACAGTTCTAAGAACACAGTCATGTTGGACGATATCCGGAGAAACTTCATAATGAACCCGAGCAGCGGATTGAAGATCCGGCCCTTCCGGCAAGCGCACCTCAACCGGGACAAGGACCGGGAGCTGCTGCACCTGTCCACCTATCTCAGGGACATCGCCAGATACTGCGATGACTTTGACAGTTTAAATCACAAGGTTAGCCGGTCATTTACAGTGCTAGGACAATGCAGACGGGTCCGGTGGTCAGCTTGGTTAGGACAAGGTACAGTATAGTTTGATAATGAATCCTCTTGGTGGACTGAAGATCCGGCCCTTCCGGCAAGTGCACCTCAACCGGGACAAGGAACGGGAGCTGCACTTGTCCACGTATCTGAGAGACATCGCCAGATACTGCGATGACTTTGACAGTTTATATCACAAGGTTAGCCGGTCATTTGTGCTAGGACAATGCAGGCGGGTCCGGTGGTCAGCTTGGTTAGGACAAGGGAAAGTATAGTTTAATAATGAATCCTCTTGGTGGACTGAAGGAAGATCCGGCCCTTCCGGCAAGCGCACCTCAACCGGGGCAAGGACCGGGAGCTGCTGCACCTGTCCACCTATCTCAGGGACATCGCCAGATACTGCGATGACTTTGACAGTTTAAATCACAAGGTTAGCCGGTTATTTACAGTGCTAGGACAATGCAGGCGGGTCCGGTGGTCAGCTTGGTTAGGACAAGGTACAGTACAGTATAGTTTAATAATGAATCCTCTTGGTGGACTGAAGATCCGGCCCTTCCGGCAAGTGCACCTCAACCGGGGCAAGGACTGGGAGCTGCTGCACCTGACGACTTTGACAGTTTAAATCATAAGGTGAGCCGTCTTCTCATTACGATAAAATCTGCAGCTCGCTGTGCTCGCCATAATTTAAGTTGATATACCTTGATCAATAAACTGATATATTTTGCTCGCTACGCTCGCCATATAATAATCTGATATACCTCGATCAATTACATCATGTTATCTCGCATGTCAGAAGTTTCTTAGCTGTGTTTTAACCAAACTGGAAAAAACCTCACAAAGTGATAAATTAATGTTTGTTTATCAAGGCTCAGATCACTAGATTACTGATTGCTGTCCATCTATCGCATACCATCCTACCTATGTCATACCATGTCATACCCATGTTTCCCTATCTGTTATTACTGGTTATTATGTCAATTTCTAACCTAAACCCTCATTTTCCACAGAAATGGGAGAAATACAAGCCGGACAAGAAGAGCCAGCACGCCGGCAGCAAGAGAAAAGCCGAAGACAGCGCACCCTCCACTCCCAACGAATGACGACTTAACATAGATATGACGTAACACTCAGTTAGGGAAAAGTGCCTTCCAAGTGACTAGAGATAACTAATTAATCAGGCAGAGGGCTCAAATCTAGATGCCACCGGCTTAAGTAAAATTAAAATCTATCTGTCACTTTTGAAATAATAAGATTGAAAAAGGACAGGAGATTTTATACTCTTATGGTTTTACGCTTATCCGTAAGTTTCTAGCGCGCCGCTATCTCAAGACATGGCGGCTATAATGCGTAAAATCACAGATTATATTCTTAAACCGTGCATAGTAAAATATCCTGTCCTTTCTCAATCCTTTTAGTCTGAAAGTGACAGGTAAATTTAATTTTAGTTTTAGCCAGTGGCATCCAGAATTGAGCCCAGTGTCCGTGATTTGAAAAAAACATGACACTATATAACATGACTAAAATAAGTCTATAATAAGTGTTTATCTTGACTCCACTCACATAAAGACTTGTAAACAAGGTTTTCTATTAAATAATTTCTGTCTCTTGACTCCCTTACATTGTACATTGTGAAGGACAAATAAATGGATGTGATAATTTTTAAAACTGTAATTTCATTTCTATGCTTACCTTATCCTATTCTGTAGGTAGATACATACATGAATTGACCATTCATACTCTTCTAGGACCACTTGTAATGGTACAACTACAATTATGTACTAGGGTGTTGTGGTTGTACCCCTAGTGGTACTAGTGAGAATTAACGTCCCACTCGTACCACTTACTATTCGGTGATACTAGTAAAATCGCCAATGGTACGGTTAATTTGAGTCGATACCTCTACTAAGGATACCTAAAAGAAACAGGAAGGTACAAAAAAAGCCAAATTACATTATTGAGTTTTATTTTCATCTACCATTTTACATTAAAAATAAATTCTATGGTTAACAAAGTGTCTACATTTTATCATTTTCACATACATTGCATACAGTCATAAGTGAAATTGTAATCTTATTTATAGTAACACATACATATTTCAAGTTATAATAAAAAAAATGCAAGCAATACTTACGTACTCAGAGTTGGACAACTATTGCAAGATAGCAAGCATTTTTTTCAAGATTACAAAAGCGTCAAGTAAGAATCAGTTTGCACCTACTCATTGAATTAAACCTTTGGTATACATTTTCAGTACAAGCATCAAATAGGATTCTCTCGGGACACCAAACAATTTTATCAAAATACTTACAACTATTAAAGTGAAGGTTACAATTATAATTTTTTTAAGAAACACATTTGAATCCTTTCAGGTAACATAGAAACATAAATATTTAAAAACCAGGAATTTGATATAAATATCTTATGACTATACATGTTTTTTTGCCTCCTGACTGTCCATTTCTAAAAAAATTCTTAACAATGAAAGTAGCTTAAAAACTTCCATTTAAATCAATTACTATTTTGCGAAGGTAGTCAGAAAACAATTTCACATCAATATAAACGACCAGCATTTACACACATCAAATTAAAAAAATAAATTATGTAATAGAGAAAAAAATGTCACTAGTCCTTAGATTCGTAAAATTCAAGTTAATACAGCTTAGCTATATAACTGATCAAAATATGGGGCTTTATCACATAAAATAGATACAGTTTATGCCCGAATAACAAATATTTTTGCTGGACCAAATGCCTATTTTATATTCCCAAAATTTCATACAAATTACATACAATATTTGATGTGATAAAGCAAATAAAATCATTTTATAAATTGAGAAATAATTACAGGAGACCATTGGATGATTCATTTACATGTTTCAGCAGCAATTCCATTAAAAATATTCACCACACATACTTAAAAAACATTTCTCTGCTAGGCAGATTAAATGAAACTCAAATTCAACCACATTCATACCCACAATATCACATATAAATGAGCCATCATAGTCTTTAGACCCTGCTAAAAATCTGGGGTATACTAATCTATAGAAAGCTTACATTTAATCCGATCCCGACCCAGAGCTTCCGTCTGATGAGTCATCGCTGCCGCTTTCACTGTCACTCTCGCTCTCTGAAGAACTGCTGTCTGAGCTGTCGGAACTGTCACTTGAGCTGTCAGAGGAGCCCGATGAACTGGATTTGTCGGAACAGTCTGAGCAATCGTCGCAGTCCTTACAGTCGTCATTGCCACGTTTCTTCTTTTTCGGGATTTTGCAGGAGCCGTTACTGTAAAAACAATACATAACATACATAAACTCAGAGCTTGAGGTTTTAAGGGGTAGGCAGAGGGTAAAATGCCTGGAAAAATTGTTTTTGCCACAATCAGCATTATTTATAAAACAAGAGGGTAGTGAAATATTTTTTGTTTTCTATTACACATGGCACGGAAAAAACATCCTCAAATATTTTCAGAATCTTGAAGCATTACCAAATATTAAATAAAGAAACATGTTCAGATCTATTTAAATTCAATGATCAAGAAATTATTTCAAATCAGAGCCAGTTTTTTGATGATAGGTATTTATGATAAGGTAGAACGGTATCTTCCATGCTGGACTGGGAGTGATAGAAAAGCATAGAATGTGCCAGCTGCATTTCCTCCCGGGCATGTTGTAAAACCCAGCTAACGGATTCGATGGTTTCAGTGTATTGCAATTTAGGTGATGGGCTGACAACCTGTCACTATAGCATAAACATGATCATCTGTTATAACCCTCAAAAATTGTCACGACGTGGCGGAACAACCTTTGTTTAGGTCGTTTTTGCTCTGCCTACCCCATCAGGGATAAAATCGTGATTTTATGTATGTATGGAACCGTATTTCAGTATTATCCATTTATAAACATTAAAATATGATTTGTAGGAAATTTGTCAGCATGAAATTCATTAAATGTAAATTGTATTTAAAGGAATATCTACCATGAAGACACATAGATTTAGTAGAAAAGAAATTGAAATAACTTTGAGGGTAGTAGTAAACTTACCTGCAGCTTCCAGAGCTGCAGTCTTCCTTGGCCTTCAGGTTTTTCTTGAGGACCTGGGTGCGCGAAGGGCGCACCAGAATCTTGCGCTTGCCCTTGCACTCGTAGCTCCAATGCCCATACTCCAGACATTTTTGGCAACGGATGCCTTGTGGAAAAGCCGCCGCCAATGCTGCTTGCCTGCAAAAGAGGGCAACCGTTGAATTTTAAACCTGGAAAACACAAAAAAATACAAGAAAAGCTAAAGGATATCAAGGATTCTTACTTCTTTTTCTGAGACGAATGTCTGTTGTAGTTGGAAATAGTCATGGTGGCTGACACGGGTTATCTTCAAGATGCAAAGTAACGGATAGCTAACAGACGATCAGGAAAGTCTAGCGGTCCGATTGATGTGAAAGTAAATTGCAAAATGCGATTGTTGTACGGGTAAAACTGATTTTATTTCGATTCAAGCTTCACCACGAGATGACAAACATGGAAGATTGACACATGAGTGACATATGTTGATTTTGACATTTCAATAATGTTGCTTGCACATGATGCAATTTTTAGGCACAATTAGCTGGAAGCAGGGACTGGAAGAAGCTAGACAGACAGAGCAAAGAAGTTATTGCATATTTTAGGCCTGTATTTATAATCAGCTCTCAAGAGTGACAGTGATCTTGAGTTCATATCAGAAATATCATTTCAATACAAAATATTCTCTCAAATACATAGGTACTTAGAAATATTGCTCAGTACTTTGAGGCGTATGTAGCGTATGTAGTGTCGCTGGACGCTGGACGCATATTTTTTGCATATTTTATAATAGTTTTTTTTAATTTTATTTTTCCCTTTATACGTCTGTGATCAACCTGCACACATATAACCTACTTGAACGGTGTGGTGGTGTGGAGTGGAAGCACCCTTAGCAGGTTTCTCTAGACGCAGATCGTGCCGTGAATAGAATAGAGTAGTAGATAAGAGGTGGATAAGAGGGTATGTTCGTTTAATTTTGAAAAAAAAAAGAATACCTAAAATATCTCGTAGCCATGCAAAAATTTAAAAATATCTGTTGCCATGGAAACGAGAAACGTCAACACTGCTAGCTAACAATTTCCTTGAATCGTGACGAGAAAATTGTGAAATAATTCAATTATAATGCTGAAGTTCTACTTCTGTTAGTCACAGAAATTATCTACAGAAAGGAGACAACTGTATAATAAAGTTATGGTAAGTGATTTTCACATATGGACATTTTGAAAGGGTTTTAAAGGTCTTGCTTACATCAGCACTTGCAAAACTTTTCAGGGTCTTCTTAGCATATTGAAGAAACTCCGTTCAAGTCCTGATAAGGAGCTCCGACTTCTTCTTCTTGGGTTAGATAATGCAGGGAAAACTACACTACTAAAGCAATTAGCTTCTGAAGATGTGAATCATATTACACCTACTGCAGGATTTAATATAAAGTCGGTGCTGTCCAACGGTTTTAAGCTGAATGTATGGGATATTGGCGGCCAAAGGAAGATTAGGCCGTATTGGAGGAATTATTTTGAAAATACTGATATACTGGTGAGTATTATGCATGTTCAAGTATGCTTATAATTATAAGATCTAATGTTTTTACAAAAATAAAATCTCACCTATACCTAGTGATGTAAAACCCTAAAAAACTACTGAATAATAGCATTTTGTTCTTTTTTGTATAAAGCTGAAACAGGCACAAAAAGCTAGGAATATTACAAAGTTTCTTTTTTATTGACTAAACGATATTTACTGAATTTATATTGTACAATTTGACGATCACATTATGGCGGACATTATATTATTGATTGTAATTTAATTATATTGTGAAACCTGTATTGTGAAATAAATAAACTAAACTAAACAAAGCCATCATGAAAAATAATTCACTAGGCTTTCTTATGTATGTAGCTAAATAAAACACTTTTTTTCAGATATTCGTAGTAGATTGTTCAGACCACCAACGCTTAGAGGAGACCGCCCAGGAGTTGGCCGAGTTGCTGCAAGATGACAAGCTGCGAGGTGTGCCGTTGCTGGTGTATGCTAACAAACAGGACTTGGCCACCGGTAAAGGGATCACTTATTTATTAACTCTGTTACTTATATTAGTAACTCTTTACAGCATACAAGTCCAAGGGTTTTTGCGAAAATTCAAATTATCAAATCACAACATGGATTTTTTCCCCCCAGCACTGCCAGCGAGCGAAGTGGCGCAGTACCTAGGCCTGCACATCATCAGAGACCGCACCTGGCAGATCCAGGCTTGTGTGGCTGTCGAGGGCACCGGCGTTAAAGAAGGCATGGAGTGGGTATGCAAGAATATACCTATTAAGAAGTAGAGAATTATTATAATGAAGGTAAGAGTTTCATAATGGATCTCATTTAAACTTGATGTCGAGCATAATACACTGAGATATTTTATTAATTTTAATGGAATTATTTTACCAATGAAACTGAACAATTTTCTCAAACCTTCACTATCATTGATCCTTGGGGAGTTAAGGTTCACTCACTTCACGGGTACCTTTTTTAAATAGAATTTTACTGTGTTCAGTTAAGTTGTGTGTGATTTTAATATAATTCATTATAAATAAACCAACCATCCATCACTGTATTAAGTTTTGCAAAATTAACTTCTTGAATGGGATAATTTTAGACATGTAAAACCTAAATTTTCATTTATCAGTTTAAATCTTAAATAATTATGACTTGACTACAATGTGGATCTGGTAGATTATTATTTTTCTAGTCAAAAAAATATTCCGTCCTAAAGTTTCAAATAACTAATAGTACTTAAAAGGTGCCTTAAACTATATTAATGAATACTATTTTGGTCTAATGTTCTTGTTCAATTAAATATAGTGGCTTAGTCTAAAATTAATTCACTTGAAAAAGTAGCAGTAGAAAAACTTAGTTTGTTTATTGTTGAAACAAAAACGAAAAAAATTATAGCATGACCACTGACTAAAAAGACCTGATGAGAGAAAGACAGAAAAAGAAAGAGACGGACCTATGGACTTCCTATAAGCCCTTCTCAGGGTATACATATTTGGGCAAAATAACCATAATTATTCTGTATTGCACATTTTCTATAAGTATGTGCACATTAAGCCCAACAAATTGTTTGTCAATTATTTAATATGGTAGGTATGCGTGCGTACTAAATCAACTAAATTATACTTTTCGAGTCATTAATACTTCTTATAATTCATAGTGATGTTTAACTAACTAGAATTTAAGGCGAGAAAAATATTGTCTTTTTTTTTGCAATTAGTTTGCAATAGTAGTTTCAATTAGGTAATTATGACTGGTTTAAAAATAACTAGATATTAATTTATTTGTTGAATTAGGTTTTTAAAATTGTGTTTTAACTTTTACATAAAATAATAATTTAGTTTATTAAATCAAGAATTAGTTATCCAAAGATCTGTTATATAATAATTTTACTTCATCATAGAAAACTTTGTTTAATATTAATATGTACCTAAATATTCAAGGGTATAGGTATATTTATTTGCTAACATTAGATTATTATTAACACTTACATTTATAAAATATTTTAAAGGTAGATGTTCAACATTTAGTTCAATATTTCTTCCAAAATGTGAATTATTAAATAAAAGACAAATTACACTCCAAATTTTTATTTTATTTATTAAAGTAAATTCACATAGTAAAATTAATTATTTGATTCCGTATATTTACATCAGACATTAAGTATTTTAATAATAATAAGTACTTGAAAATATTCTACAGAATATGTCTAAAATAAAAATAAATAAAATATAAAATAAAAATCAGTTTTAAATATATTCGTCTATGGTTTAAAGTGAAAGAATATTATACTTGGAGAAGATGTTCAGAAATAAAAAGAGATTCTAAAAAAAATATTTAAATACTGAATGTAGTATATTCTAACTTAGCACCAATAGTCCAGCAAAATTTATTATTTACACGACGTAAAACAGTATTTTTTTATGAATAGGCATTTACCTAGTTTAAAAATATGACCCATTGAATATTCCATGTACATTCACAGGATATAAATAAGTTACTCTCTGATTATACATGTTGTTACTATAATCTAGCTTACAAGAATTTATTTTAACATAAGTACGATAAATATCACGAATTCTCGAATTTTAAATACTAAAATCTGACAAAATAAGTATTGCTTTCAAATATAAACATAGGAAACCTTGTTTTAATAATGAAGTTTAGCTTTAAGATAACACAAAATAGTTAGCATTTCATACTAAAGAATCTATCAATTCATCTACCTACCCTTTTGCGTTAAGTCCGCCCCTGTCGTTTTTCTAAAGAAGGATAAACAAATTAATAAAATAATTATAGTAAAATCGGTAGTAGTATGGTATATCAGTTATGTCTATGTAAACAAACGTATTCAAACAAGGTTCCACATAATCTAACTGCAGTATTTACCCTACGCAAATTGCACAACTTTAGGAAGACCATACATAGTTTGTGTACTTCTAGAAATGCACCTCAATACTCATCTCTATTACTACAAGTTACGGCCTATAATTCGCTGTGGTATACTTCTGTGGTGACCTTTAGTTCGTGCTCGTGGAATGCTGCGCAGTCAGCTGGGTACGCCGCCTGAAAGAAAGGCATAAGACAACTTATGGTGTTTTTCTGAGGATTTGCACTGCTGCAGCGGGATTTGAACCTGTATATGACGCGTAAAAGAGTTAGCAAGGATTGCGGTAGAACAGTTGGCAGAGCGATGGAATGGAACAGTATGCCAAAGGTTCCAGGTTCAACCCCTCCTTTTACTTGTGTTGAGTTTTTGATTTCTTAATAGGATCCCACATCTAAGGATTTTTTTTTAGGTATAGCACATATAAAATTAAATAGAGGTAGACACATCCCTGACGGGTTTAGAAGAGATTTTAGACAACCTCCCATGGAAATAGAAGCTACGACCTCCCGATCGGGATCCCAACACCACGGAGGCAGTTATATCATAGAGCTTATGTCAGTATCAAGCAAGCAATCAATTTGTCATCTAAACTTATAAAATCGTTTGTCCTTACTGACTGACTGACTGACTGATTCATCAACGCAGAGCCTAAACTACTAAAGCTAGAATCGTTAAACTTAGAGAGCAAGTTCCTCTTATAACGTAACCTCCCACTAAGAAAGGATTTCCGGATTTTCCTTCCCTAAACGGGTAAAAAGGGGGGTTGAAGTTTGTATGAAAGTCCGTCAATTTTGACGGTAGGATCTTCAAATTTTGTATTTAGGCTAATGATTAAAAAATAATTTATACGTGTTTCAGCATTTTTGTATTTTTCACCCCTAAGAGGGTTAAATAGGGGATGGAGGTTTGTATGGAAATTCCGTCAATTTTGATGGCAGGATCTTCCAATTTTGTTTTTGGGCTAAAAATTAAAAAATAATGAACACGTGTTTCAGCGTTTTTGTGTTTTCCATCCCTAAGGGGGTTAAATAGGTGATGGAAGTTTGTATTGAAATTCCGTCAATTTTAAAGGTAGGAACAGCGCGGGAACTCAATCCCACGGGAAAACTCTTAGCTGCGGGTGAAACCGCGGGGCGGAAAGCTAGTCCATCATATGCAGCTACTGCATTAATTTAAGCGCCTTATCAAACATACACCAGGCATTAGGTGATTCCGGTGATTCATTAGGTGATTTCAGTGATTCGTTATGATTGATTGGACTCCGGATAGCCTGTGATAAATTACCTTGCGCGTTGATGGGTCAATCGTAATACTAGGTAAGTCAAATGGGTAGGTAGGATGTTAGTATACCTACCTACTTCAGTCCGTGAGAGAAAGTGATCTGTGTATGGGTAGTAATTAGCAGTTACCAAAATAACTACTTCACTTATTTAACCTGTTATTGTTCATGAGAGAACAGAAAGGGACGGCAATAATTTTAGCCAAGATATAGTTAAGTCGTGCTCTCAACGAATCAATAACAATGTAAAGAAAATATTAGAAGCTTTTACTATGGACGTAGGTTGTAAATATAAAAAAAAACCTCTAAATAACTTTAAAAACTAAGAATCTTTTTTTTATAAGTAGTTAAGTAGGTATATTTTAGTGGCTTTCTGCTCTAAATTACTACTGAGCTGAGAAACTAATAATAATAATAGTCCTCCTACCGATTTTCGGTGATGGCGCCCAATCTCCCAGAGATAGGCCAACTGCGCAGGACTAGTTTTTAGTGCCCAAGTGTTCGCGCTACACACAGGTGCACTCTCTATTCCTTCAATCTCTTATTCTGATGGGACAGACTGACTGACACGACCAGAGAGAAATCAGGCGCAGGACCGCATGGATCATCTTACTTTTCGGACAATCAGGTGATCAGCCTGCAATGCCCTAACAACCAAACTAGAAACACAACACAAAGTCATTGTCCCCCGCCGGGAATCGAACCCGGGACCTCCGGGTCGTGAGCCCATGGCTCAGACCGCTAGAACACGGAGGCAGCTGATAAACTATTTTCATACTAGGTACTACCTACTTCATTTGCCCGTAATAAATTGCATAAAGAAATTCCACTTATAACTTTGCAATTTCATAGAAAATCCTTAAGAAATTCTCGCAATACTTTACTTGATGAATACTGTCTAGATTAATGCTCATTCAGCCATGATTGAGCATTGTGTGAAAGGAAAAATATTCAATAGAAAATATAGATCTTTTCCAGAAGGATGTAGAGAGACGTAACTACTAAATTCACACACACACACACACATAATCACGCCTTTATCCCTAATGGGCTAATCATAGGTCGTTCCGCCACGTCTGACAAATTTTGAGGGTTATTCCAGATGGATCGGTATATTGCTATTGTGACAGGTTGTCAGCCCATCGCCTAAATTACAACACTGAAACCCTCGAATCCCTTAGCTGACTTTGACAGCATGCCCGGGAGGATATGCAGCTGTCACATTCTATGTTTTTCTCTCACTCCCAGTTCAGCATGGAAGGAACTACTAAATTCAAGTTACATAAAACTAAACATGGCTGTCGTGGGTTAGATTCCCATGGGGGGAAATTATCATCTTATCAGTTTATATCACTTCCTAACATTTTCCAGAGTTCGATTAGGACAATACAGGCTGTTTGATCTGGTTATCGAGAAAGAGGATTCCGTATTTCGGAGGACATGTTAAGTCGTCGGTCCTGTCTGCATAATTATGTTGGTATGGTGGTCATTCCTAACCGTGTCAAAGGTCGAAGGCGGTTTAAAAACTTCGTCACCGGCCCATTCGACAACTTAGGCCCGTATTTATAATCAGCTCTCAAGAGTGACAGCGAGTTTGAATTTGTATCATAAATGTCATTTCAGTACAAAACGACCTGTCAAATCCAAACTTAATATTGCTCTCAATCTTGAGATCGCTTTATAAATACGAGCCTTACTCGACAAATAAGATGTAGGTGACATTGGTACTCCTCTGTAATTTCGATAACTCATGATATGTAAGAACACTCCTTACCTCGCAATTAACATCGCTCTGTATAGCATTATACAAGTCCCAGAATCCTTTGCCTCTTTGGTAGCTGATCGCGGCTGATGCAACCATGCTGCTGAACTTGGTTAACCCTGCTTTGATGCCCGGAAGAGCTGGAAAAGCAAATAAATATGGGATTTTTATGAAAAAAAATCTTCTCATTAGAGAGGGCAGAAGTGCCATGTCTCTGACTCACTATCACACCAAGGACGATACTTAAAAAAAACTTTCATGATGATGATGAATGATGCATCATTATTTAGCCTGCATGGGTAGAACAATGCAGACTAAATGACCCGATCTATTTCCGGAACGTTATAACCGGGATCTTTTTAAGGCAAAAGCGAATACCTAATCTAGGCAAAGATGCTCAATGATCGTCAGCATCGTCAGTTCCTTCGTGCACTATTCTCAGTAAAAAAGAAAAGTCTGTTAAGAAAGTCGATTCCGTGCTTCTGTGCACTTTCGATATACAAATCATCTTAACCACCTTATATCACATCTATCTGTCACATTGTATGGAGATTTGACAGATAGATGCGATATATTTGCTATCGCGCAGCTTCATGCTACAACAACCCACTGAACAAAATATGTAAACAGAAAATCATACCACTATCTTGTGTCGGTTGCTTATTCAACAAGCACATGAGGTGCTCAGCGCAGTGAGGTGCCTTGATGGAGTGCTGGTACGCTCGGTAGACCCTGAGCACCGGTTCGATGACTTCCAGGTTCAATGTGTCCGTCACCCGGTCGGCGATGGCGTTGTAGTCGCCGCGTGTCGCCATCTTTGCGGAGGCTGCTTCGGCCATCTTGAAGGTTTGCTGTAACATGAAATAGTCAAGTCAAAATCGTAAATCAATGCTCTGTGCTGCTTTACTTACAAAACACAAAACCATCTTAGAAAAACTCTTTATATATCAAGCGAAGCGAGAGCGGGATATTATATTATGTTACTGGCCAAGGTATAGTAACTCGCAAAAATTAACTCGTATTGTAAACGTTACGGCGTTGATGTGAGTTACATGGCGATCATAGAAAGCTCGAAATTTCCCTTTATTCCCATTAGTTCTTTCACGAAATAACTTAACTTACATGGCGGAGTTTAAGTCCTCCTTGATGGCGACCGCATTTATCACGCAAATTACCTGTTGGTACTAATTACTAAAGTAGACGAATAAGACTCCCGGTTTAACCTAAACTACAATACCTTAATGTACTCCACAGCAGGCTTCACGTAGCTGGAAACATCGGTGTCCATATCCAAATATTTCTTCAGCACCATGTTGATGAGCGCTGATATGGATTTCTCTGGTTTCTTCAGGTTCAAATGGGCAGTCTTGGGCAGGCCTTGCGAGTCGATAACGCCGTTGATCAGGTATTGGGCTGAGGCGAGGTATCTGTAACATCAAACATCTTTTTAGTCTTTACTTCATTACTGAAGGACGTGTCTGCGTGGCGACTTTTTCTTTCTTCTCCTTTAAGTTGTTAAGGACTGTTTTCCATTATTCCTTGTCTTCGGTCTGTTTTAGTGGACTCGTAAGCTCTTTAATTTGATCTGCCCAACGTGTCGGAAAGCGCATCAAACATATGCAAGTCACAATAGTCCACTGCCGGACACATGGGTATGATATTTGCTATACCTACTCGCCACGCTTGGCACGTACGCAACACGGTATAATATTCTGGGCTAAAATTTGAGTGCAAACATTTAGAACATTAAGCAACAGTACCTATAGAATACCTACCTTTACCTACCTAAATAGAATTAAGAAAGATATAATTATAAGTAGTTATAGTAGGTCTACAATCTACAAGCCTGTTTCGCTTACAGAAGTCAATATAAGTATACTTACTTAATACCCGAACGGAACGTACGAACTGTTTAGAATTTCGGGCACAAACGTTAATAAAACATTTTTTCTCGCTTTGATAGAATAGAAGTCGTTATAAGCCTGTTGGCGGCTAAACACTCTGCCATCAGGGTTCATCGGATTGCTAGTCGAGAAGAAAAACTTAAGTACCTACTCGATAGAAGTATAGAAGAATATTTTATAGACCTTACCTTTGATAAACGTCAGGTTTGGCGATCGTCATAACAGTATCAGTCAAATATTTCGCGACAGCTTTGATCCAGTGCCTCCTAAACGACTGGTTCTCAAAGTTCTTGAACATGAGCTCGAAGCTGATCTTCCCATCAGGTCCCGTGAAGGATTTCATCACTCTCTTGAACCCAGACTTCTCCCAAACGGTCTTGCCGAGTTCAGAATTGATGAACAGGTCCCAATATAAATGAGCCTTTTCTAAGAACGGTGGAAGGAAGTCTGCGTGGTCCTTATGGTCTTCAGCACGTTTTTGAGCCTCAGGAGTAGACAGGGAGCTTAAAACATTCATGATGACAGGTAGAACTGAAGCAGCACCGTTCTGGTTCTGATTTCCACCCATGAAAGCCGAAGCTAGGGTCATCATGCTTTCTAAATTCATCTCGTTTCCTGACTTGTCTGTGTTCCGCTTTTCTCTCGGCTGTTGGGCCATTTGTTGGGCGAACATGGAGACTACATTGCCCAAGAGGGAGGGATCTATCTGTCCGTTCTGTCCCCCTAACATGCTGCCCAGACCTGTAATAAAACGATATCTTCAGTGAGGCAATAAATGTTGGCGATTTATGACCGAGTGAGAATTGCTGTTTCTAAGGGAATTGGTGTTACAAAATTGGCAAAATTATAAGCCTAGAAAAAGTTAAGCCTAGAAAACATGGCTATCGACTCGGTATGATAAGTTCTAGTGGTCTGAGCTATGAGCTCCCGATCCGGAGGTCCTGCGTTCAATTTTAGGGGGGGAACACAAAATTGATATTTGTTAATTTTATTACTATATGAGAAATTAATCAGTATGGTTAGGACAATGCAGGCTGAATCGCCTGATTGTCTGGAAGACAAAAAGATTCCGTGCTTCGGAGGGTACATTTATGCTGTTAGTTTCGGTCGCTATCTTTGATAGTGGTACTTAGTTATACCATGAGTTATACAAACCATGTCAGAGACCTATTAGCTAAGCTATTAGGCGGTTTAAAAACTCCGGCACCAGGGTTCATCGGGTCAGAAGAAGCCTGTAACAATACCTGATAAAATATCTCCCGTGCTGTCTTCTCCCCTGGCGTTCCCGGACTGTCCGAAAAGCGCTCCAAGGTTCTTCATGTTGTCTCCTTGCATTAAGGTTCCCAGCACTTGACCGATCACGCCGGCTGCTGCATTTCCACCACCACCAGATTCTCCTGGAATTGCAAAACAGGTGTAAGGGAAACAGTAAGCAGAATGCCAACGGCTAAGGAGTGGAACTCCTTGACTACGGATCTGTTTTCCATAAGGCACGCTATAAGCTGGGCCTTTTCAAGGTTAGATAATAATATTTAATAGGGATTATTTAGCCAATAGAAGAATATACGGGGTGTAAGGGACAGCGTCCCGCAAATTGATAGGGGTTGCTCAGTCAACGAAACTGAAAAACTACCACCAGGTTATTTTTTCAGGAAATGAAAAAAAAAAATTGCTTTTTTCATACAAAATGACCACATCGATCAGACAATTTGTATGGAACAGCAAATTTTTTTTTCATTTCCTGAAAAAAAAACCTGGTTATACCTATATGTGTTCAGTATCGTTGGCTGAGCAACCCCTATAAGTTTGCGGGACGCTGTCCCTTACACCCGGTATTTCCCATTGTTAGGGGGGAGGCACAACATATAAATTTACTAGAAGATACAATGAAATATTGTTTTATGAACTCACGGTTTTAGTTGAGCACTATTTTGAGGATATTTCTCAGGCACTGACCACTCCTATGACTTAAAAGTCAAATGCATAGCAAAAGTTTACTAACCTAGTCTTCACCAGCTCTAGAAAGACTGAAGAATTGCATCGTACTAGATTTCCTATTTCCGTCTCATAGCTATCCTCACTCTCGCATTCGTCTATCTAAACTACTGAGGTTAAATTTAGATTGATCGAGAAATTGTTACTAGGCCTCACTGAACTACTATTAAACTTTATGGAATATGGAACAGCCATTACGAACATAAGACATGTTCGCAGAATTCAATAGGCGACTCCACAAACGTCCGTATTTATATTTAAGGGAATTGTTTATGAAAATTTGTACTATTTATTGAATACACAGTGCAGCATGTTTCTCACTTTTTGACTCCTTTTTATTAAAAAATCGAGACTGACCACTAGTATGAAGAGAGGTTCAAAAACCTCTCTTAAATGGGACATGAAGTGCTTAATTGATGTCTTCTCCATACATATAGCTCAGTGCTAGGCCACAGCTTTTTGAATCAGCTGAATGTTTGAAAGATGATTCCCTGATCCTATTTTTGATAGTGGCCATTATGTAAACTACGTATGAGGTTTGGTAGGTCACAGACAAAAAAAAATGGGTTCCTAACGACTTGAACCCCCAAACAATTACACCGGGTGTAAAGGTACAGCTTTCCGCAAACTGATAGGGGTTGCTCGGTAAACAAAACTGAACAACTTTCACAGGAAATTCTTTCAGGAAATGAAAAAAAAAGACTTAAATACAAATTTTCTGATCGACGTGGTCATTTTGTATGGGAAAGTCAATTTCTTTTTTCATTTCACTGAAAAAGAAATCCTGGAGTTAGTTGTTCAGTTTCGTTGACTGAGCAACCCCTATCAGTTTGCAGGAAGCTGTCCCTTACACCCCGTAGAAGATGAATATTAAAAAAATCTTACCATCAGTGTATTGGCTCATCATGGACGCCAAGATATCTTCCATAGGACTGCCCTGACCGTGCCCTCCGAGGATAGGAAGCGTGATAACCTGACATACGAGCAGGATAAAGCTGATTCTCGCCATCTTAAAATTTCTGTAAAAAAAGAAAATATAACTAGGTTATTTAATTATTTTTTAAACTGCCTCTGTGGTCTAGTGGTCTAAGCCGTGGGCTTACGATCCGGAGGTCCTGGGTTCGATTCCCAGGGGGGTACAAAAAGTTGATATTTGTCAATTTATCACTTTGTGAGGTTTTCCCCAGTTTGGTTAGGACATTGCAGGCTGAATCACCTGATTGTCCGAAAAGAAAAATGATTCCGTGCTTCGGAGGGCACGTTAAGCCGTCGGTCCCGGTCGCTGTCTTTGATAGTGGTCGTTACTGAAACCATGTCAGAGGCCTATAGCTGTGCTACTAGGCGGTTTGAAAACTCTGACACCAGGGTTTATCGGGTCGTTGTTCGACTCGAAAATCCACTCGCTAAGAAGAAGAAGAAGAATTATTTTTTAATCTGATTTCTTTGGGGAAAGCTATACCAGTGACAGTGCTTTGGAGAGCACGTTAAGCCAGTCCGAGGCCGGTAGCTGTCTTTGATAATGGTCGTTGCGCAAACCATGTCAGATGCCTATTAGCTTTAGCTGTGCTACTAAGAGGTTTAAAACTCTAAAACCGGGGTTCATCGGGGTCGTAGGTACGTCAATTCGAAAACCCACTCAATAACAAGAAGAAATATTAAGTAGTTAGGTACGCGAGATATATTACTATTAGTGACCGATACTGACAAAAATACGGGGTGTAAGCGACAGCATACCAGAAACTGATAGGGGTTGCTCAGTCATCAAAACTGAACAACTTCAAACAGATTTTTTTGTCAGGGAATATTTTTTTTACTTTTCCATACTAAAATGATCACCTCAATCAGACTTGTATGGAAAATAAAAAAAACCTAAAAGAATTTCCTGGTGAAAGTTGTTTAGCTTCGTCGACTGAGCAACGCTTCTATCATTGTCTGGTAAGCTATCTCTCACACCTGGTATGTATATGTAATTGTGTGTGCATTCTGCATATACAAAGCGGTGGTAGGCTCCGCAAGGTGCCGTATGGCTCGCGACCACCCTCTCACCGGAGTCCGGCGACAAACAGCTTGCTGTGTTCCGTCGGTTCGTGAGACTACCAGTGCCTTAACAGGCGTCTTCTGGGTTAACTCGCTCCACCGTCGACTCTGTCACGGTCATCGCTGACCTTTGTGTCAGTAACCCATTCCAAGTAAAAAAAAAATGCGTTCTGCGCAATACCAATACTTAGGTATATTTTGCGAATGGTGCAATTTGCGCCAGGCATGCGACAGCAGCATTACAATATTGCGAAATAAGGTCGAGTTATGTTATGTTATCATTGTTATCGATTGAAGTAAAGTAAAATCGATTTATTTTTACACGAATTGGTAAAAGCCTCTGAACCTCAGATCAGTTTTCAAATGTCGTTAGCTGTATAAAATAATATTCAAATCTACAGGTTTATCTTCAAATTCACCTTTCCATACAAAAGGCGATAACGGTTTCCACCCCGCAAACATAGCCCGATTTCCAAAATTTTAATACTTAAAAACTAGATTTGTACGTTTTATTTTTTAGAAATATTACATTTATAAAAAGATATGACCTCTTTTTCATTTCCATCAAAATTATATGGAGGTCATATCTTTTTATAACTGTAATATTTCTAACAAATAAAATCGTATAAACCTAGTTTTTAAGTATTATCTACACCATATCCAAAAATTATGGAAATAGAATTATGTTTACGGGGTGGAAACTGTTATCGCCTTTTGTATGGAAATGTAAATTTGAATACTCCTCTTAAAATGTAATTGTTTTTATATTTGTCCTTTTCGTTAACTTAGGTATTTAAAGGCATTAAGTACACCGGGTGTAAGGGACAGCGTCCCGCAAACTGATAGGGGTTGCTCAGTCAACAATACTGAACACATATCACCAGGATTTTTTTTCAGGAAATGAAAAAACAAACAAATACAAATTGTCTGATCGATGTGGTAATTTTGTATGAGCAAGCAAATTTTTTTTTTTATTTCCTGAAAAAAATCCTGGTGGTAGTTGTTCAGTTTCGATGACTGAGCAACCCCTATTAGTTTGCGGGACGCTGTCCCTTACACCCCGTATAAGGCTATTAAGTATTAAGAGGAAAGATTAATTTAATTTTCATGTTTGCTTTCAGTCTTGAAAGACACGCATCTAAACTAAGTGTGTTTTGCCGAGTTATTGAGTTGTAATACAAGTTAGTAACATCCCAAACCGAACACATGGGTATCTTTAACTTTTAACGATCTCATGTTTAACTACAACCTAAGGCCCAATCTAACAAGTTATAAGAAAGTTATATGTTTACAATTTTCCAGCCCTTGAGAGATTTGGGCATGAGAGCGAGAACTTTATATTTTATTACACATACATACAAAAAAATGGACAAATGCTGTCACTGAGTGGATCCCGGAGGGTGGTCGCCGACGACGGGGAAGACCCCGTAGACGATGGCGAGACGACCTGGATGTTTTCTGCGCACAATGGCCGACAGAGGCTGCAAATAGAGACGCCTGGAGAGACAAAGGGGAGGCCTTTGCCCAGCAGTGGGACGACCTATAGGCTATTAAAAAAAAAAAAAAAAAAAAAACATACATACATACATAAAATCACGCCTTTATCCCTAACGGGTAGGCAGAGCAAAAACGACCTAAACAAAGGTCGTTCCGCCACGTCTGACAAGTTTTGAGGGTTATTAGGGGAAGGTGGTATAAGATGGGGCCTTTAAGAAAAATCAGTAAAAAAACGACGAAGTTTTTATGCTACGAAATAGGAACTTTAATTGAGAATCAGTCAGTCTTTCTTCTTTCATATTCTAATCAACAATAACCAAAAAATAAACAACTTCTTATAAAAATAATTAAAAAATCAAAACACTACTTTGCCCCATCTTACCCCCACCCATGGGGTAAGAAGGGGTACCCCCTGAGGCATGATGGGGTATAGATTTCTGGTACATATTTCTTCAATCAATCGCTGTCCTTACAATTGGGGCAAATATGTACTGCCTCATCATCGTTGTCTTCAACGCCTGCACACCCACAGTGCGCCCATTTTCCACATGCTTGACATGTGATCCATCCTTCATTTGACTCAGAATACAAACCCTGACAGTATAAACACTCAATATCATGACTGTCACTCTCTGACTCTGACTCGACAATTTTCTTTGTTTGCTTCTTCTTAGTCTTTTTATTGGTTTTCTTTACCTTCTATTTTTGTGGTGACAGTATATAGAAAATATTGTACAGGGGCAAGACAGTGTACCGGTATACCCCATCATGCCCCAAACGATAATTTTACAAAAACAATTTTTTTTGACGTTATCAAACGAAAGCAGTCCGCTTGAAACACAACTCATAAAGTAGTTAAATATATCAGTTCTACGAAAAAAATACTGCCTCAGGCTTGCTTGCCATGTATTGAATGCAGTCACGTAGTTTACTTACCCAAAATATTACATCAAAAGGGTAAAAAACAATAAAATACTGACGAAATCAAAATGCACGCACTTTCCGCCATGACCCTTGCGGCACTGAATTGCTTCACTAAAAGACTGTAAGATGGCCTTAGTAGTCATTTGAAAGCGCGTTTGGAACAAGGTTTTTTCTCGGGGCCCCTTCTTACCCCACTACCCCATCTTATACCACTTTCCCCTACAGATGATTAGATATGTATATTGCTATAGTGACGGGTTGTCAGCCCATCGCCTAAATTGCAAAACACTGAAACCCTCGTATCCCTTAGCTGGTTTTTACAGCATGCCCGGGAGGATATGCAGCTGGCACATTCTATGTTTTTCTCTCACTTCCAGTCCAGCATGGAAGATAATGGCCCTCCCATAAAGACTAGAGCCGCTCTTGCACTATTTAGGCCTAAATTCTGTTGTTCAATTTCATTACTAGTTAGCATCACACTCATGAAAAGTGTGTGTGCCTGTGTCGTTTTCTGTGTAAACTGGTCTGACCCTTAAGGTTGACCTCACATATTACTTATTTCTGTACAATTTGTGCCTAATTGTGTGTGTGTTCCTAATAGACCACAAGGGCTACGATGCGAAAAATCTTTGTTCATATAGAAATAACTTTAGCAAATTTTTCTTGCTGATCAAATATTAAATCAGTGCGATATTTAATCACTTTCCTATTGAAACTTCGAGTTCTCCCTACGATTTCATTTTCAATAACAATCTCAAGGAACTCCTCCATATATTCATCAAGTATTATGAACTGAAGTTTATGCAAATTACTTATAAACTTTGAAACTCTCAAGTCAGCTTTAACTTTAGGTGATCGAAGAGAATTTCCTGATCACATCCACATAAGTAAATAACTTTTAATAGCTGAATCAAGAGGCGAAGATTGCTGATTAAAATCCACCTTCATGCAGGTACGCTTCAGTTTTAAACGACTTCAATAGGATTGATTATAAGCAGGTATTATGATGTAATATAAAGTCATAACCAATATCTAAAATACCTACCCTACAATTCTCCAATCCTTACCTGTACCCTACAGCCTAAGACAGAAAAGCCGAAAGTCATAATGAAAACTGAACGGGTACTCGTTTTTGTGAGACGGTGGGTTAGACCTCGACGTTTCGAGTCAAAACTTTCGACCATACACGATGGATTTCATCAGGGGGACGAAGTTGTACAAACAAGTAAGAATTTCAGTTTTTATTATGAATAACACTTGTTTATCGTTTAGTAATAAATAATACCCAATTTTTCTTTACAATTTATGTATTTAACCTAATTGTGTCACAATAATTAAAACCTTCTAGTAAGCATAAAACGTGCAAAATTACGAATAACAATGAGGTATCAATTAATTACCACGCATTACGTGAATTTTAACCGACTGCACGAAACAAAGAAAAGTAATGCGTTACTAGTGTGTTTAATCTGCCTGCACAATACAAAAAAAAACCGATCAAATTTTTAGGCCAGGAATGAAACTGGTAACCCTAGGAACATATTTCGAAATATGAAAAATAAATTGGCCCGCTCCCACACAAAATGGTTACAGCCGCTTGACTCATTTTGTGTGGAAGGTAAGGTCTAATCATTTTTCTTATTTCGACCTATGTTCCTTGGGGAAAGTTGTTCAGATTCGCGAGTAGTTTACTTAAGTTTGTATTTATTGAGGCGTTTGTCGATTTTGATGAATCTATTTGTCTTGACCTTGTGAGTGAATAAAATTCAATATGGTATAGTAGGTATATATAGGTAATTTTTCAAAGACCATTTAGGTCTAATGATCTAATACACTTAGTTATTTAAAGTTCACTTTTTGACGCAGTTGGCTTTTTTAAAGATAAAAAAGTCCGAGCGATTCAGCAAAAAAAAGAACTGGGCTCCGTGACTTGCAATGTATTTGCCTGTCTGATAGAGAGAGAGGAAAAAAAAAACCATTTTCATGAATAAAACATTGGGATTCGGTCCATCTACGATTGCAAGAAAGATGTCTCCCGGTAAAAGCGAAATCCGAATAAAATTCCATACAATTTGAAGAAGAAATAGTAATACGATATAGTTTTCACTTTTTGACGGTTGAAATCTCTTGTGGGATAGGCAGAGCCTCAAAACATAATAAATACCATAATTATATTTTCACCACTTTGTCTTCTGAGGGATATTTCAGATAATAGAGGTAGGTATTTTCTTTATTTGCTGCCAAAGAGGATATAAAATCACTACGTTTAAGAGTCGGCACTTCCATACTAAAATCAAAATTAATTTTTTTCAAGAGTTTGGTTCCTATTCTCTAACAATGAGGAATCGTTTTCATACAAAACATCACAAAACTTTTTACTATGGAGTTTCTACAGACGTTTGCTGCTAGTAGTCATGGATTGTTCGTCAGCCTATCACCTTACTCTATGATCTTACTGTTATAATACGGTCATTTTAGCTCTTTGTTTATTTTAGTACTTTGGTCATTTTGACACTTCGGTTATTTTAGTACCTCGGTCATTTTAGCACTTTGGTCATAATTTACATTTTGGTCATTTCAAATCGGTTATTCAGGTCCCTCTATTGGTTTTTACAGTATGCCCGGGAATAGTGGCAGCTGGTAAATTCTACATATTCTAGTATGTAGGTAAAATAACGGTTGAAATAACACAAAAATACCGCCTGTTGCCTATACCTACTTTACTTGTAAAAAAATACTTTTGCCGATAACTACATTAAAATAAAAATTACAAATTATATAAATACTTAAACACAAACACGTTATGTAATCGATCAGTTACCATTTCTACCAGGCAACCTTTGGGTGTAGGAAAAATACCTAATACTAAACGTACCAGAAAGCGAGACATACATATTTATTGCATTAATATAATATTTGAACAAAATATGCTACTGAAATAATATGTAGGTAACTTGTTTAATAAAATAGCCATGTAATGGTGTCGGTTCGGGTGAACTAACTTTCTATGTTAAATTAATCTCCCTATATCATAACTATCTACTCTAATATTATAAATAGGAAATACTAAACCGGGTCTCACGAAATACTAAACCATTTTATTATGTTCAACTATGTGAGTCATTCATAATTTATGCTAGGCTTTCAAAATTTAGAATTTTGGTTGCGCGGACTGTACCTATGATATTTATAAAAAAATGGGATGCTTTTTACTGAAGAAAAATATTTTATTCCAACGGGAAAACTCATTAAGCTTAGGGTGTTCAGGTCGCGATAACGCCTAAACGAGCGATACAATACAATACCCTTTGCGCCGGACTGTGATTTTTTCACAATGGGGCTAGCACATCTGATGCGAGAGTGTTATTGTATGTGAGATGATGTGTATAAGAGAATGAACGATACCCATGTAAATATTTTATTCTATGATTAATTTATCTAATAACTTATTTATATTTATTATTTTATACTAAATTATGAAAATGTGCAATGAATTAAATGAATAAATGTGTAATAGAACTAAAATTAATTTTAATGAAATGTATTTGACTATAGTTTATAACGCTTTGGTAAATGAACTGTTATGTTATAAATTGAATTGAATTAGATATGAGGGTATTATTGAAATGTTAACTAGTTTCCAGCATATCAATGCTTATAAATTTTACATACCTACAGACACACATACCAACTGTCACGCCTGTATCTCTAATGGGGTAAGCAGAGCGTCAACAACCTAAACAAAGGTCGTTCAGCCACGTCTGAAAAGTTTTAAGTAAGGGTTGTTGTATAGGTATTGCTGTAGTGACAGGTTGTCAGCCCATCGCCTAAATTACAATACACTGAAACCCTCTAATCCCTTAGCTGGTTTTTACAGCATGCCCAGGAGGAGATGCAGCTGGCACATTCTACTTTATGTTGTTCTATCGCTCCCAGTCCAGCATGGAAGTTCTTTAATTTTTACGAGGAAAAACCCAGCTGGTTTTTTTTTTTCTTGCGATACAATTTTAAAAAGTGGTTATTCCTATCAAGTACCGTACCGTCAAAATCATTAGGTTACGTTGTTGCTCTAAAAATTATACGTAAGTAGGTACTGTCAGCAACAACAATGAAAATGGTAATTGTAACTAAACTTGAAAAAAAAACCATATTTTATGCTAATGGATTTTAAGTAAGTTATAAAATAAATTGTCTTTTTCTATACAAAGATGTTCTTCTCCCATCTGCAATTTTGTATGGACAAGGCATTTATTTCGAGCTAAAATTTTTGTTCTTTGGGAAAGTTGTTTGTTAGTAGAACATGTGGTTTAAAGGAACGCAGTACTTTTTTTTACACTGTATATTTATGTCTTAGTTTAATACAATACTTTGCTGCTGACCGTACCTCTATAGCGTCCGTGACCATGTCTTGAACAGGTGACGGGGTGAATGCCCTCGATTCAAGTTGTGTGACGTCACTATAGTACCGCTACTCGCCCGGACTGACTACATTAAGTTATACCATCTCAGATATGTGATACAAACATGATAAACAGTTGCTATTTGAGGATGGGTGGCCGGTAGTATTTTTATTGCAAAACTTGCTTTCCGTAGAGGTATTAGTAGGTAATGATAAGGATTTCATCGTAATTTCATCGTATATTAGCAGAGGCGAGCAGAGTGTTGATCAGGTGCCGCGCGAACTCAATAAAAATGTAAATGTTATTTCTATGAAATAAGATTTTTGTTATAAGCCGTGCGTTTAAAGAAACGATTTGAAAATGGCGTCGGCTCGCTTCGTGATTGGTCCGCCTCGCATGCGTTCTCGTTCTACCTAATAGAGAGTGAGCGAGAACGCATGCGAGCGTCGGCCATTTACAGATAGTTTCTTTATGTGCACGGGTTATATCAGTAACAAATACCAAGTTTTATACTTATCGGTCACTTTATAGTAAAGAGTCACCAAAAATGTATTAAAAAACTGGTTATTCTGCAATCATTGTGCTCGACTTTTGCTTTCTAAGCTAACCTACCTTTATTTGCGTTATCAGCATTTTTTTCGTTGCATACCATTTTAGTGACTGAGGCTTATTTTGACTTGTAAAGTAGAACTGACTCACGCTTATAGAATTTACGGTGTAGGCAGAGTGCCAACAAAAAAAAAAGTTAACAAAAATTAAAATCAAATACAGTAAAGTTTTCGTTCAGACTATACCTACTAGTTTTATAGCAACTGGTGTAAAAAAATCTACCCATGAAACTGAACAACTTTCCCCATGTTCAGTTCCATGGGTACCTTCACTTCACACCCTAAAGTTTTGATCAGTACTTTTTTTATACATGGTATAAATATAGTCCTTTTGACGTGTTGTCTATTGCCAAAATTACTGAAATTTTCAGGGAAAGCCTCGTGTTTGTGTTTAAGTATTTATATAATTTGTAATTTTTATTTTAATGTAGTTATCGGCAAAAGTATTTTTTTACAAGTAAAGTAGGTATAGGCAACAGGCGGTATTTTTGTGTTATTTCAACCGTTATTTTACCTACATACTAGAATATGTAGAATTTACCAGCTGCCACTATTCCCGGGCATACTGTAAAAACCAATAGAGGGACCTGAATAACCGATTTGAAATGACCAAAATGTAAATTATGACCAAAGTGCTAAAATGACCGAGGTACTAAAATAACCGAAGTGTCAAAATGACCAAAGTACTAAAATAAACAAAGAGCTAAAATGACCGTATTATAACAGTAAGATCATAGAGTAAGGTGATAGGCTGACGAACAATCCATGACTACTAGCAGCAAACGTCTGTAGAAACTCCAATAGTAAAAAGTTTTGTGATGTTTTGTATGAAAACGATTCCTCATTGTTAGAGAATAGGAACCAAACTCTTGAAAAAATTAATTTTGATTTTAGTATGGAAGTGCCGACTCTTAAACGTAGTGATTTTATATCCTCTTTGGCAGCAAATAAAGAAAATACCTACCTCTATTATCTGAAAATATCCCTCAGAAGACAAAGTGGTGAAAATATAATTATGGTATTTATTATGTTTTGAGGCTCTGCCTATCCACAAGAGATTTCAACCGTCAAAAAGTGAAAACTATATCGTATTACTATTTCTTCTTCAAATTGTATGGAATTTTATTCGGATTTCGCTTTTACCGGGAGACATCTTTCTTGCAATCGTAGATGGACCGAATCCCAATGTTTTATTCATGAAAATGGTTTTTTTTTTCCTCTCTCTCTATCAGACAGGCAAATACATTGCAAGTCACGGAGCCCAGTTCTTTTTTTTGCCTGAATCGCTCGGACTTTTTATCTTTAAAAAAGCCAACTGCGTCAAAAAGTGAACTTTAAATAACTAAGTGTATTAGATCATTAGACCTAAATGGTCTTTGAAAAATTACCTATATATACCTACTATACCATATTGAATTTTATTCACTCACAAGGTCAAGACAAATAGATTCATCAAAATCGACAAACGCCTCAATAAATACAAACTTAAGTAAACTACTCGCGAATCTGAACAACTTTCCCCAAGGAACATAGGTCGAAATAAGAAAAATGATTAGACCTTACCTTCCACACAAAATGAGTCAAGCGGCTGTAACCATTTTGTGTGGGAGCGGGCCAATTTATTTTTTCATATTTCGAAATATGTTCCTAGGGTTACCAGTTTCATTCCTGGCCTAAAAATTTGATCGGTTTTTTTTTGTATTGTGCAGGCAGATTAAACACACTAGTAACGCATTACTTTTCTTTGTTTCGTGCAGTCGGTTAAAATTCACGTAATGCGTGGTAATTAATTGATACCTCATTGTTATTCGTAATTTTGCACGTTTTATG